>JBANCX010000093.1:26342-37868 GCA_037040065.1 Dettopsomyia nigrovittata
GTCTAAAAGGGGGCGAAATTTAATCAGTATAACATTTCCAGACTGAATTTAGATAACGAATTATGCAATAGGGCTCTACTACGCCCTCTTAACGCCTTTTTCTCTCTTTTTTTTTTTTTGTTGATTTGGAATGGGCGTAACAAAGTACACAATTGTTGCACACACGTAAATAAACATATCCATGTATGAGTGTGTGTGTGTGTGTGACACACAGTGTTGCCAGATCAATTTGCAAAATCAATTGGAAAAAAAAGCCAAAAAAATATATTTTTTAAGTGTTTTTTCAAGTTGTGAAAATATTATATTTGCTTATAGTATGACTAACGAACCTATTTAGGATTTTAAATGTTTTTTAGTGTCATGATAATAATAACTAAGATCCTTAATGAGCCTTTGAAAGGCTCAAAAAGATGGAATTGTCATCGATAGAGCGATTAAAGATAGATTAAATATTATTTCCACTTAAAAAGACGCCGTCAATCTTCTCAGTTGCCGAAAGTATAGATTTCTATGTAAATTTCTATTGAAATTTTGATATCATAATCATATATTTTTCTATATTTTTTCAAATCATATTTTTTTTTAATATATGTATGGAATATATATATATTTTTTTGAAAAGAGAATTAAGTAGGGCGTATAAAAGAAAGACACGATTTCCGGATAAACGTTCAAAAACAGGACGAAATATCTTTAGAAAAGTCTTAAATGACAGCACTAACCACCACACGCACATAATAAATGTCTGTGTGTGTGTGTGTGTGGTGTGTGGTGTGTGTGGTGTGTCTGTATTTGGCTCATTTGTAAAGCCTTAAGCTCGTTTTACTAGAGGTCAGCAAAATTTTCATTTTAGCCTCGTTTTTATACGCAGTGGCGAAATTTAGTAGGTCGCCGAGGAAATGACAGTTATTGCCATTTGCCTTTCGCCTAACACACACACACACTCACACACACAGAGACAAACAGAGAAAGGGAAAGAGAAAGAGAAAGAGAAAAAAGGCTCGTTTTTACACCACAATTACGAGCGATGAATGAAAATGCAATGGGAATGCCTTTTTAAATGTCCTCTGCCACACAACAGTCAACGACAGTCGCCAGTTCACAGTACACACAGTTCCACAGTCCACAGTTCGTCAGCAGCGTTCGTCGGTTGTCGTTTGTTCGTCACTTTGCCACTTTGTCGAGTTGAGCTATTCAACAGAAAAAAAAACAAAATTTAAGCAAAAAGAAAAAGGAGCGTGAAGATGGGAAGAGATAGACTGAGTGAGAAGGGGCTAGCCAACGAATTTAGCACAAAGCGCAACGCTCAATTGTATGCAACGCTTTATGTTACTCTGGTCACACTGGTCACAGTGGCATTTATAGACATTTGTCAGGACAAACTGAATAAACCTCCAGAATTAATTATTATATGATTTTTTTTAAATATTATATTTTTCTTCTAAAATTAATCTGATTTTCATAATTTTTGACAATTTTATTGATTTTGTAATACTATTGACCTTAAAGCAACATTTGTAGCTTTAATCAAAAGCTAAAACTTTTTTGCAAAACACAAATTTGGATTACAAGTCAATCAAGTCAATAACAAACGGCATAACATGGTATGGCAGTGAATATCTTAGATAACATTTTGACAGCTTGCAAATTGGAAAGAAAAATTACGAACTTTGTTCAATGCTGTTTATCAGGCTATACAAGGTTGCCTAATTTAGTTTTTTTTTTTTTTCTTGGAATAGATTTATTATTATTTTTGCTCGATAATAATAAATGAAGGCCTCGAAACGAGCATTTTCATAATCAGGTCATACAAAAATATATTTCCTTTTTATTTATTTAACTCTACAATCAACGAAATGCGCTTTATTATATTTTCACTTTAACTTTAATATTGATCATCTATATGATCTGCTTTGGCATTTGCTATTTCCTAATTGTCTCATATACATATTTGGGAGATTTTCCCAAAGATTTTCTAAGCAATTCTCTGTTTATTGTT
Organism: Dettopsomyia nigrovittata; assembly: GCA_037040065.1. NCBI lineage: Eukaryota > Metazoa > Arthropoda > Insecta > Diptera > Drosophilidae > Dettopsomyia > Dettopsomyia nigrovittata. Next base: position 28,342 of record JBANCX010000093.1, read on the forward strand.
CGAGCAACAAGCTATTTACCACAAAACGTAATAAAATTAAAAATTCACCCCACTGTACAATTGCATATTGGGGGCGCACGCAAAAGCACAAAACCCAAGCTACTGTCAGTCACGTGTTGACACTGTGGCAGGCATTTTGTTTTTTTTTTGGGGTTTTTTTCTTTATTTGTTGCTGTTGTTGTTTCAGTAGCATAGCAGAGTGAGCTTATTCTGTTTGCTTTTGTATGGTATTGTTTCGGTTACTTGTTAACACCGAAATTAAGTTATATGCTTGAATCCTTTTTTGGCCAGAACGTAGTATCTACAATGGCAGGTCAAGTAGCTTGAAGGCATCCAAGACCAAACGAAAAAGAAAAAAAAAAAAAGGGAAATTGAAATATGCTTGTTAGTGAAGACAGAGGAAAGAGTGAGAGAGTCATAGACATAGTACTTGGTCCATTGAAGGACAACTTGGGCGAGTATGAATTTTCCAAAAAAAATGCTGAAAAAAGGCTAAAAAAAAGCAATTACACCGGAAGTAAGGTTGAGAGTGAACTGCTTTGGGGCAGCAGCAACCATTTTTTTTCTTCTTGGTAAACTTTTTTAAAGCTTGACTATAAATAATAGTGACTTAATTTAATTTCAATTTGATTTGATTTCCATAAAAAATAATAAAAGAAAACTTAAGTCGAAATTCAGGTAAAAGTTTCTCTATAAATTTTGTTTGCAATATTTACATACATGCATACATATGTATGTATGTACATCGTATATGGCAACTTTATAAGCATATAAGCGGCTTAAATAATGAAAATGCTGATTTTTATGCCTCAGCAACTTACTCACTTAACCTCACTTCTAAGCTTGCAGCAATTCACACTTCAGCAGTCCACATAACCTAAAAAAAAAAAAAGAAGGAAAAATCCCAGTTTAATCAACACATCAAGCGTTCAAAAAGTATGAAAAAAAAATATAAGAATAATAAGAATAAAAATAAAAAAAAAGGAAAAAATTTGCCACAAACCACTGAACCACTGAACCACTTTGGTCGCATCACGCTTGCAAAACTTTGTCATAATCCAAAGCCAAAAAACCAATAGACCAATCGACCAATAGACCGCACCGACAACAAAAAAAGAAAATAAAATAGAAATCATATGCGAACGCTTAGGAGCGAAAGAGAACAACACACACACACACACACACCCACACGTGTGTGTGCACTAATATATAAAGCCAATGAATCGTGGATTTCCACACACACACACACACACACACGCACGTGTGCAGTTTTTCGCATTGGATTTTCCATTTTTTTTTTCCCTTGGTTTTTTTTTTGGGCTTTGGCCCGCACAAATACATGAAATGAAATGAAACATTTTAACAATAAATGCAAATTTGGCTAAGCTGCCTATTGGCGGCAGCAACAACAACTAACAATCAAAGCGAACGATGAAAATAGACAAACAGCTGTACACACACACACACACACAGACACACACACGCATACTACGTAAAAAGTTTATAAATCGAACCCAAAAAAAATGAAACTTTTCAAAAAAAAAAAAATGAAACTCAAACGAAAATAAGCTAAAAAAAAATAATGACGAAAATTATACCCTAAAAAAATACGAAAATTTATTATATTTGAAATACAAAATATTGAAAAAAAATTCAATTAAACACAAAAATATTAAATTATCAACAAAACTGTAATAATTTTTTTTTAATATTTTCTATATTTTCATTATGAAAATTAAGTGATTTTCAAGAATCTTCAATTAATTCAGAAAAAATATTATTTTCCAAAATACGATACGAATCGTCTGAGAATTATACATTTTTCTATTAATATGCTGGCTCAAGATCATGATTTCAATTTATTTATTTTTGTCTCGATTCAAGTAAAATGGAAAATCATTTTAAAATTATATTTAATCCATTTAGCAGACTCTAGGTCCAAGCACAGATCAACAATTCGTTTGATTTATATAACAACGTTTAAGACCTCGAACCTTGTAACTAAATTTAATTTAATTTTAATTAAATTCCAGTCACAAAAAACTTAAATATAAAGTTTTCCCCTTAAAAATTTCTATTCAAAAACTATCTCTTGATCAATTGTTATATATTATTTAAAGGGTATCAATTGTATGGTAATAATAGTAATAGAAAATAGGCAAAATAGAAATGTGCGCAGCGCATGCAAAAATTTTTCACTTTATTTTCACACGCAGCTGATACACAATAAAAATCATCTACTGTGTATGTGTGTGTGTGTGCATATGTGTGAATGTGAGCGTAAAAAGTGAATGGGAAAATGTGTCAACAATCGTTAGAAGCCAGACGTAGGTCGATGTGGTCTCTAAAATAAAAAATAAAAAAATGTGTTGCCTGCTTTTGGGCGCGCTGGACCAATTGTATGATTTAATAGGACAATGTGCTATTGTATATGCGCCCGTGTGTGTGTGTGTGTGTGTGTGTGTGTACATATATATAAATTTCAATTTGACTACATACATATAAACACATGAACATTAGGTAGACTAAGCCGTTATTCAATCACATGAACTATTCAAAACCAAGGGACTCGAAATAAAAAAAAAATGATAATAAATAAGCTAGAAAAAAAAAAATTTTAGATTAAAAACGCTAAAGAAATGCTCTTCAATCGAATGGAAAACAGTTTATTCAAGATTCCCTATAAATTTTTGAATGTATAATTAAATAATAAATAAAAATTTTTAACCAAAAGAGAAATAATAAAATAAATTAAACACAAAAACAAAAAAAAAATTAATTAAAATATTTCTAATTTATTTTCTTTGTCTTAAGTAACAAATATTTATAAAATTATTCAATTAAATAATTTCTAAACTTGTTTAGATTTTAACTATTTATGATCAAAATTATCTTATTTATCTGCAATAGTTTTATTGCAACTTTAACTATTCTATTTACCAAAAATTGAATGAAACAACGAAAATATTAATTTTATTTAGATTTTTTATTTATTTATTTATTATTTTTCAAAGTTTATTTTTAATCTAAAGCAACCGCTAAACAAATTTTCAGAGTGCTTAGAAATGAACGACTTGAAATTATATAAAGTAAACGATATAACGATAAACCAGAGCAAAAATAAACACACACACACACACACCCGCACACACATACACATGTATGAGTGTGTGTGTTTACTTTTGACTGTGTGTATGTGTGTATGTGTGTGTATGTTATAGATGACTGCATATAAACTGAAAATCGAAAACCATATTTCAATTTGCGGCATTTAGCACACACACACACACACACAGACACACTCACATGAAACGATTGAAAGGACACGCATGATGAAATTGATACGGTTTGCCGTAACGAGCTAAAATACCCTAGCAAACAATAGCTATTGAATTGGCAGGGTATGCAGGCATTTCTGTATGCAATTTATTGTATGCAAATGCAATATGAATTCGTTAATAAGATAATAACAATTTTTCGACCATTTTGAAACAGGAAATGGGCGTAACTGACTTTAATTCAGAAAGAGAGAGAGAGAGCGAAAAAAAGCCTAAAACCATTTAGTAGCCAACAGCGCTGTGACAACTAAAGATGTGCTATGCGTAACATGATGCGATAGTCAAAAGCACGACTTTGCTCTGAACACGACTAAAATAATAATATTTCTATAAAGAAAAAAATTATTAAATTTCAATTAAAATAAATCTTTATATATTTATATATTTTATTGACTTCATTTTTAGTTAATAATATATTTTATATTACGTTAATAAACTATATTTAACAAATATTTAGATAAACATGACTCTGACTCAAATAAATTCAGATAATTTTCCAACTTTTAAACAAAAAATATAAAATAATTATTATAAAATTGAAAAACTATAACAACACTTTACACTTTTATTGAGAAAATTCATTTGTCTGCGTGTCACGAAGCACAAAAAAAATGGAAGAAACTTTATATAATTACGCAACACTAATGCTCGAAACTGACCAACGCCAACATATCGTGCAACGTACCAAATAAATTGCGATTTGTAATTGTGTTTGTATTTTTGTTGTTCGTGCCCGTGCGTGTGTGTGACTGTGTATTGGTATTGTTGCTCAAATACAACTTTACACCTCGTCCGCCATTGCTGTTCAACATTTGCGGTATTTTGTGTCTATGTATGCGGCCTCACAAATACACACAACAGACGCGTGGCGCCCCAAGCTACATATATCATTCAACAATAAGAGAGGTTAAAAGAGAGTGTGCGTGTGAGTGTGTGTGTGTGTGTGTGTATGTGCCGGATGTCATTTGTATAAACTTATATGATGGGATTTTCGACGGACTTGAAAAGCGCTTTTGTAGTTTATATCTGCCTTGCTCAGTCATTTTATCCCAATCCATTCTATCTCTCGCTCTCTTTCTTTTCTCTTTCTCTCTCTCTGTCTCTCTTGCTGTCTCACAGTGTGCAATGTTAGCCAAGTGGAAAAGTGAAATAAGCGCAGCTTTTATGTCAGAACGTGGCCAGTCAATTTGGGCAACGGATAATGTACATATAATGGTTTAAGGATATGTTTGTAGGCAATGCGCTTGGACTACCCGAACAAAATACAAAAGAAAAAAAAGCAGCAAGTGTGAACCAACTTGGCCAAAAACAGCAGCTGGACAGTAATGAACAAACACAATGAACAACAATAAAAATTATGAAGAAGAAACACGCGTTCAATGACACTTGATATTACATATGCGCTGAAAAGTATGCTACAAAATAATTGCACTGCATGAAACACACAAAAATTAACCTCAATTCGCGACATTTGATCTAAAAACTAGATTAAGTTGCCCCAAACAGGTAAAATAATAAAAAAAAGTTATAATATATATTTTATACAGCTTAGAGATGGATTAATGTTCAAAAATTTGTATCAAATTTATATGAATATTGAAATAACTTCTTAAAATTCTACAAAAAGTCGGAATTTTTAGATTTTCTTTGATATATTGGCATCCAAAATTGTATTATTTTCATGTTTAATTAGATGTAGAGACCTTTTTTTCGTTCTACTTGGAACACGAAACAAGGAACTTGTAACTTTATTAGTTAGATAATTAGGAACGATAGTCATAGAGTCTCTTTCAGACTAAGTATGTATTTAGGCTTAGCTTTTTACTCTTTTTTTCTTTGGTAATATGCGCTTATTCCTATCTTTATCGTCTCTATTCTTTTCTTTTTGGTTTACCTTAATTTTTTTTGTACTTCATTTGTATGCATTCCATTTGGACATCTTTTCATCCGCAATATCAACTCATTGTCTATTCATTAGCGTACCTTAAACTCATTTCCACTTGAAAGTTATAACAGAAAAAGCCGAGAAAAATACCCCATTTCAAGTTAATCTATTGGTATTTTTTCTGGCATTTTTTTTCTAGTATTTTTCTTTCTTTTTTTACCTTTTCAGCAATCTGTTTTCATTTATTTAGCTACTGTAATATCAACTCATTGTCTATTCATCAGCCTCTCATTAAGTTGATTTTCTATGCTATTGTTTCTTTTTGGCTTTTAGTTAACTCTGCTAACCATTATTCCTCCAACATTATTATTATTATTATTATTATTATGGGAGGGAGGGAGGTGTACTACCTGATTATGTATATATATTGTTCCATCTCTCTCTCTCTCTCTCACTTTCTCTCGATTGCTCTTTTTCTTTTACTTATCGGTTCGTCGCACATTTTGCAAACTTTCAAGCTTTCGCTCATTCTTTAGCCGAGACACTCACTCACTCACTCACTTAGACAGTCTCTATTCCTTCTCTCTTACAACGCATTGAGCTCAATTATGAGCAGCCTTTAATCATATTAATGTGGCCCGTTTCTAGGGTATTACCTACCAAAGCCCAACTCTTGTGACCCCTTGACCCACACCCACACACACATACATACACCGAAACCACGTGCTTAGCGATGCGTCTCCATTTTCTTATTTTAAACGTAATTTTTTCCAAAAAAAAAAAGATTTTCATTTTATTTGTGGCTTAAATTTTATTTTCGCTTGACTTTTTAAGCCATTTCTCTTAACTGCTACCCTTGACCTTCAATTGCCTGTCTCCCACCATTTGGGTGACCTTTTTTTTCTTTTTTTTGGAAGAATGACTCTCCGTGGAATTGTAGCAAACACAAAAAAACGCTCTTATCGCTTTTCTATTAGAGAGCATAGCGCGTCCTATTCTACTTAGCATTCAGAATTTTTGGCTTTAACAGACAGTGACACACCTCTCAAGTTCTCTCTGTGTTACAGCTGATTCTTCTTCTTGCTGCCTGTTCATTTTCCTGTTCATTTTCTTTATCTTATTTTTCTTATCTGTGTCATTGTTTCAATTGTTTCTTGGTAACTTGTGCAATTGCCAAGCCTGGCCACAAACAATTTCAACTGCCAACTTTTTGACCATGTTGCCATCCTATACTTAAGATTGTTGTTGTTGTTTTTGGTCCTGGCAGTTAAGTAATTCATTTGTGCTTAAGATACAAAATGATTTCGTTAAATTCACGTCCACAAAACTAAGTAAATAAGCATTCAAAGTTTCAAAATTGTTGAATTCAAAAGCCGCAAAATGTAAAGTGCGCATAATTTTATGAGCCAATGCCCAGGTAAAGATGTATGTATATACATTGTCTGTATACAGTATGTTATTTAGGGGTGGATACCCGACAGGTCTCTGCTGTGTACCTAATTGACTGAGCCGCATAGTAGCTGGAATGTCAGTTGTTTTTTTTTTGGGGGGTTGTGGAAGAGTCCAGTGTTGATATTTCAGCCAGTGAAAGTGTTTGGAAATTTTCCTTTTTTTTTTGTCGAATTTGTTTAGAATTCATAAGGAAATTGTTTAAAAATATAGATTTTGTTGCCGATTATATAAGAAATATATATATTATATATTGAAATGATTATCTATATATTGTTTTGTTTATATCAATTAAAATACATTTCGGAATTTCAACTCATTTCGTAGCAGTTTCTTGTGTTTTTAAGGTCAAGAACTATCCAAAATATTTTTAAAAAAATTCTTATTTGTTAATTTCATATTTTGTCCCTTTATTATTTATTTAAAAACAATGTTTTATTAAACAATTATAATTACAATTAATTTAAAAATTTATTAAGAATAAGAAAATGAAGATTCTAGCTCTTACCTTAAGAAACTTTTTCTTCATTTCATAATTTTTTTTTGGTGGTAAATTGTTGACAACACTGTTACGTACGGTCACTGAATGTTACGGGTACGGGTTATTAAGTCGGCTAAGAAACATGTTTTCAAATGGCTTAAACCTCTTAAGACTCTCGTCCACAACTTGGAAACTTAAGCAACTTAAGGGTATGTAGTACTCATAGCACTAAGTACGGGTAGTAAGTACTACAAATACAACTAAAACGGACACCGGGACAAATAATATAATTTACAATTCCAATGCGCATTGAGCCTACGTACAGCTGGAGCCGTTGGAGCTCTTTGGCTAAAAACTTTTGTAGCCCCAACATGAGCGCAAGAACTTCGCGTCAACACAATACAAAGATTTTGTAATGAGCTAACTTGAAAGCGAATGACCAGAAGATAGTACATAGATATATAGATACATAGATGCTAAGATACAGCTGGCAGGAAGAGCAGGAAGAGAGAAGAGACAGTGAGTAGTAGTAAGTGAGGTAGTTAAAGAAAGTTTATAAGGCAGGCCACGCCCACAGGTCTATTCATTGTGTGTGTGTGTGTGTGTGCATTAAGGCTATTATTGCGTTAAACAACGACAAAGACCAAAAGCTAGTGATGTCTCCATAAAACGTGACACGAGAGAAGTGCTTCTCAAATGAATCAAAGAAAAACATTTTAGAACAATTTTCAACCATTAGAATTCGCAAGTGGTTCTAGGGTTCGACTGAGTATGGCACGACCCTCGCTGTGTTGATGAATAAATGATGATAAATATTATAATAAATAAATTATAATTAATTTTCAATTGCATTAAATTAGAATATTTAAAACAATGCAAATGTAATAAAGAAATTTATTTATTCTAACATTAATTTAAATATTTAATTTATTTAAAAAGTTTTTTTCTTTCTTTTAATTTCTCTATTGGCGCCTTAAAACATATTTTAATAATAATTGTCCAAAATAGAAAAAAATTTAATATTTTTAAATTTTGTATGAAAAATTTGATATGCTTGTCATCACTAAATCATTTGAAAGGACTATCCGAAAGTTATGTGCGACTTATTGGAGCGATAAATACATTAATTAAAGTCAAGTTGCTCATAAATAAATGAAATGTGCTGAAAAGCTAAAACAGCAACAACAACATTAGCGACAATAAATGAAAAAGAAAGTAGTGAAAAAAAAAATAAAAGAAAGTCAAGTAAATGAAGGCGGATCATTAATGAGTCCAACCCCAAAACGCGCTCTTCTTGGCAGATGGCAAAATGTGAAACTGCGAAAGGACATGCGGTTGACTAAAGGCTAAAGTTGAAAACGCTGCAATTGAGCAGTTGTATGTGTGTGTGTGTGTGTGTGTACACACATACATATATATATATATATATATGCTTGACTGTAACTGAAGTGTGGTCAAATTGAGGTTAGCCATAATGAATGCTAGGTAATTGCTAAAGAACATTGTCAAGTAACTTAAATGGCAGTAAAATTAAAGTTGCAAACTAAGAAAATGAGAAAGATTTTGCAACCCAAAGAAACCAGAAGAGAAAATGAGAAACAGCAAAAGAGAAAAAGTGCAACCAGTGTAAAGTATACAAAGCAAATAAATTGAGTTAACTTTGGAAGAACTTAAATACAAAAAAAAAAGAAAAAATTCTAATTTAATTTAAGTTTGAGAAAAAAGATGGAAAAATAAAACTTTACAAAATTATTGCTGATAATGAGCAAAGACCATTTGTGAATTAACAAAAACAAAAAAAAAAACATAAAAATTTTATTAATAAATTGTAAAACAACTTTTTTTTAATAGTATGATTGTTAGAGCTAATTAAATTCAAATCTAAATAGATTAAGTCAAAGAAATATGAAAAACAAAAAAAATGGTTTGCGAATGCACGAGCTGTAACCCTTTGGGAATTATAAGCGTAGAAAAAAACATCGCCGAACGATGCAGATGCAGCATCCGCTGTGCAGGAGTATGCCACAGCATTTGCTCTCTGGGCGAGGCGATGGAACATCGGAGCCAACAGTGGCAAATCGTCCAATGTGTGCTTCACCCTAAGGCGAAAAACTCCGCGTGCGGTGACCATAGAAGACGATCCGGTCCAACAGAGCACCTCAGCCAAATACCTTGGGATCATCCTGGACAGGCGGCCAGGCATATAACTACACTGAAGGCTCGGATACGCACGTCCGTGGCCAAACATTACTGGCTTCTAGGCCCCTGAAGCAAACTGCCCTTATCCTGCAAGCTCACGCTCCAATTTGGCGATACGGATGCCAAATATGGGGACTGGCTTGTGACAGTCAAGTCAGGCGAATACAGGCTGCTC
>JBANCX010000094.1:0-37752 GCA_037040065.1 Dettopsomyia nigrovittata
ATGACACTCACAGCGGCATTTGTGGCTACTCTACTGAGTATACGCTTCTATTTACGCATTACGGCTGGCCGTTGCTTCACTGAGGTAAAACAAATAGCCCCAGTCCTAGCCAACAACACAATATCCGCTAACAAAATCCGCACACTTCCTTCTACTAAAATTGTAAAAACAAAAAGTCAATTATTTTGAGCAAAGTTCTTATTATTCTTTAAAGTTATAAAAACTTAACTATATACTGTTATTACTGTTTCCGCTATTTTTTTTTGGTAATTTCTGCAAAATGTTTTTATAACCCCCCCTAGAGGGCCTTATAATATTGTGCTGAACGCATCAAATGAAGCATTTTCAACTCGATATAGTATATATTTGGACCACAAGCTGAGACAATCTAGCCATGTCCGTTTGTCTGCTTATATGCAAACAAGTCTCCCAGTTTTTCAGCTAGAGCAGACCCTTCTTTTGACTGTAGATTTTACATATGTATAACCGGCCGAACCAGATCACTATATCATATAGATGCTATATGAACGATAGGTTAAAAACATATTCGTTGTATAGAAACACAATATGGCTCAGTCGCCTCAAAATCGGATTACTATATCATATAGCTGCTAAAGGAACGATCGGTTAAAAAAGCTTAGCAAGGGTCTTATAGCAATAATCGATCAAAGATAAATAATATGGTTTTGAGCTAAAAGTCTCCCTCAATTAATCATTTTCGTAAATTTTGGAAATTTGCATATTTTTTTGTTGTGTTTATTAAAGCTCTCTCACTAAATTTTATAATATTTTAGTGCTTCGTCTAACCGTGACACGTTCACTTAATTAGCAGTTTATTTAGTAATAGTATAGTATAAAGCTCTCTATACAACAAATCCCATATGTAGTTACAGTATTATTTGTATTACACCTGACGAGAGATCACTTACAAGTTGAATTAGAAAAACAAAGACAACAACCTTATGAGTTACACGCTCGATGTTTCTAGTGGGGAATTTGTAATTAAAAGACCTCGTTGATGATCATTATGAAAAAAAAAACAAAAGTAATAACAATTGTACATATCAAATAAAAAAATTCCAGGCATAACGTATACATATATAATCATACTTAACTACTGATTTTTTTAATTAGGGTGGTTATTATACTAGTTGCCGCTTCCATTCATTTAACACGACCCTAATCAATTTGTATCTAAGTATAGTTAAATGGTTAAAATTATAAATTTTTGTATATTATTTATAGACAAAAATGGAGGGAAAAACCGTTATTATTACTGGCGCCAACAGCGGCATTGGCAAGGAAACAGCCAAAGACTTGGCCGGACGTGGAGCACGCATTATTATGGCCTGCAGAAATTTGGAAACAGCTAATGCTGTTAAAGGTAAAATATTTTAATTTTCAACAATTTTCGTATTTATAAAAATTTGGTTTTTATTTAGATGAAATCATCAAGGAGACGAACAATAATAAAATTTTGGTCAAGAAACTTGATCTGGGCTCTCAGAAATCGGTGCGAGAGTTTGCCGCTGATATTGTTAAGACGGAGCCAAAGATCGATGTATTAATACATAATGCTGGCATGGCACTGGCATTCCGTGGCCAGACCAGCGAGGATGGTGTCGAGTTGACCATGGCAACCAATCATTATGGTCCATTCCTGTTGACACACTTGCTCATCGATGTGCTTAAGAAGAGTGCACCGTCGCGCATTGTTATTGTGGCCTCGGAGCTGTATCGTTTGGCCTCCGTTAATGTGAACAAATTGAATCCAATTGGCACTTTTCCCGCTGCCTACTTGTACTATGTATCCAAGTATGCCAACATTTATTTTGCCCGCGAGCTGGCTAAACGTATGGAAGGCACCAATGTTACCGTAAACTTCCTGCATCCGGGAATGATTGATTCTGGAATTTGGCGCAATGTGCCCTTCCCCCTAAACTTGCCCATGATGGCCATCACAAAGGGTTTCTTTAAGACAACCAAAGCTGGTGCACAGACAACCATCTATTTGGCTACATCCGATGAGGTGGCAAATGTCTCCGGTAAATATTTCATGGACTGCAAGGAGGCAACTTTAAATGCTGCCGCTTTGGATGAGGAAAAGGGACGCCAAATATGGGCGGAGTCCCTAAAGATTGCCAAAGTGACACCTCAGGATCCCAAAATTTAAAGTGTTCCTTTTATACATATTTCGCTTATATGCCGTTTTATTATACTGCAATTTGCAAATTATCCATTATATATAGGGGGGAGTATACCTTAAGCTTTTTTCATATGCATAATAAATAGAAATCTTTTGTAAACATTTTTAAAATAATTTTTGAATCATCGAACTTTGACCAAATCTATAGTTTTTTATAGAATAACATTTTGATATTGAAAATATGAATAAAATAACTTCTCCATTTTGTTCTTTCTTGAGAACAGTAAAGTTATAAATTCTAAGGAACAGAATAAATTCAGGAACAAGATATGTAAGTATATTGGTCAATAACGACATCCACATTTAGGTCATGTCTTGAAAATATAAAATAAAAAAAGATTTTTTTAAAACATTGTAAAATTAACTTATGTTCACTTGAACTGTTTCACTTTTAAATTCATATAAAAAACTTGTAACTGGTTATTGCCCATAACAGAGTGATTGCTGTTAATAACAGACTTCGTATATGTTAAAGTCAGCCGTTAACATGTTCATAGCATTTTTAGTATTTTTTTTTTTTTTGATAACGCTTGCTGGGTGGAACTAGTAGTTCAAAGCTCCGCTTTGTTATTGGAAATTGCATTTGTATTTATCGAAATTAATTTCTGTTACTTTTAAATAAAGAGCGTCTTGCTTGTTAATAATACAATGTACTTTATTTCAGAGTTCATGAGAATTAATAAAAGCGACAAATCACAGCGGCAATTGGGAAACTCGATATGGCCAACAACGAAAGAAAGAAAGACTTACCAAAAAAATGTAAAAAAAAAAAAATAAATTTCTCACACAATGTTCGCTCATTTCGTCACCTGTTGAGGGCGGGTTGTTGTTGTTGTTGTAGCTGTTGCGGGACGTACTACAAGCAAAAGGATGCACACAAGGGACGGCCACCGCTGGAGGGTCTTAATCTGATAAAATTGCAAGCGCATCTGATTGTCTCTTTTATTTTGCACCCCTCTGCGGTTGCTGTGACCGATTATTATCAGCGTCTGTTTGACACGTGACTTCTGGTTGCGATAATGTAAAATGCCCGTAACAGTAGCGCCTGGCGCCAATGATGCTAACGATGATAATTGTTAGCTAATAATATGTTAACAACTATAATTGAAATTTAATATTTATCCAAAGGATTACAGGATAATCATTTTGCGGTTTATCTTTTGGCAAAAATATTTAGCGAAAACGTGGCCACTCCCTCATCATCACCCGCTGCTGCTGCTCTTGTGAGAATTTGTCATCTCTTCAAACACATTTGTTTGCGGAAGTGATTCTCTAATAAAAAACTTAAATAAATAAAAAACAAAAACACAAAAAACAAACAGTAGCAGACAGTCAAGAAGACACTTGAATGCGTTTTATTGCTACATTGGCTTGTCCTTCTTCTTTCATGGAATGCTATCCATTGATAAGGGACAAACCCTTGCTTACTTGATGGGAAAGTATCGGTTTACAAATTTAATTTGGCGCGCTTCACTCAAGTGTAATTTCGTAGTATCCACAAAAACATATTTTTGAGGCATACATATACATAGCCACCATTACCAATTGTAATTCAATTCGTTTTTGGGGACTGCTCAAAGAAGGATAACATATCCTTATACTGAGACAGTTGCTTCAATTGTCACAGCGGTTACTTTTCAGTTACCAATAAGTCGCTCTTTAATAAGCTGGCTTAGGTATATGTTATTCATAAGAAGTGGGCTATGAGCAGGACTTGATCCCGGCACATATCGTACAGCTGTCAAAAATTTTGTAAGTTCGTTTCGACAATGCTTGCCGGCTGCGACTGTCACTTGGTCATCGATACTTCCTCGACCAGACAGGCTGACGTTTGCTGTTGTTCTTGTGGGCTATGGACAGTAGGTGTCAATGGTTCTATAAACTATACCAGTTGTTCAGTTAAACTTCTTAAGGAAAATGGTAAGTTAGAAAAACTATTTTTAAATACTTAAAAAATCAAATTATTTAATACAATAAATTAAATTAAAGAAACAAACCTTTTTTTTAATTGTGATTTTATTTAGTTTTTTTGCCATTTAAATATATTTATATATTTCTTTCATGTTTTGCAAAAATAATATTTTCTGTTGCCGAAATAAACTAATAAATATTCCTAAAAAGTCGACCATTAAATACACTTGATAGAATATTTACATTAAAAATTTCAACAATATTCTAGTGATCTTAACTCATTAGTCTGTTGATTAGAAGCGTGAAATATCATTTTCACTATGTTGCATCCTAACTAATTGAAAAATCCTATTTTTTACAAGAAAATCAATTAACTCATGTTTATAATTACGCTAAGTGACAATCTAATTAATTGTACTCCTTTTGCAATCAAGTTTGTTTAATATTGAATATTAACTAACATCAAGCGAAATTAAAATTTCAAATATCTTGACTACTACTGTGAGTACAACAGCATAAAAGCAAAGTGTAGCCGAGAGCTTGTGAAACCCTAAGAATGCCACCCGAAAAGTATTTCATTGATTTTTGAAGCCTTGTCTGTACACACACTGTACACAGAGAATACAGAGAATAACATAGAACTCAACTGGAATGAATGAATATATTGAGTTGGAGGCAGACAGCAACAATTACTATATAGACACAATCAGGAGTTGCACCAGAGAAAATACTTTGAATAAATACTATTTCTATTGTTATGAACTGAGTAAACAAATTCACGTGCAGGGCAATTGAATATGTTAAGGATAATGTTGATGATGCACTGGTTTGATAACAGGTACAATAGAGGGTGGTGGGTCGATGGGTTGCATACGCATAATGTTTGCTCTTCTGATTTAACTTTAACAGATTCCAGCAATGGCAACAATTTCAAAGAGTTTTTTTTGTGGTTAATTGAGCTAGAGAGCTTAGCAACCATTGTGGGTTGGAGATGAGTTAAAGTGTCTGTAGTGTACACAGCTGACACCTGAGCACACCTGAAATACTTCTAAACATCGTAAATAAACCAAAATATATATTGTTATTGATATAGCCTGCCCAGCTACCAGCCTCCGTTCACAATGTTCACTCAGCTTCTGATCCTAATATAAACTGACAATCGGCAGCAAAACATGGCTCAGAATGAGAGCTTAAGCTCAGCTCATGTCCTGTACAAGTTGTCAACATGAAACTGATCGCTGAATTAATATTAAAAAAAAATATAAATATATAAGAAAACAGGTTAGTTTTCAGTCAGACTTTGATTATGTATATTGGCAGGAGTATATAACACACACGACGTTGTTCGGATCTACAAAATTCCCACCAATATGGTAAGATGATACTATGACCCTACCATAGCAAGCAATCACTGAAAGCCTTTACACTTAACTGATTTAATTAATTTGAATATTTTGGAAACTGTTTGTGTGAATTTTAATTCAATTTTAATGAAAAGTATAAGAGCGACTACTTTTATGGATGGAATCTGAAGAGATTCTGTTGGAAACAATCGTAATGAAAATAATAAATATTTCATAAGCACAACCACAAATCGAAATATCAAATATCGCAAAAATAATTCACAATTGTCGGGTTTGCAAGAGAGCAACGATCTATCGATCGAACGATCGCTCGATTGCTCGATCGATATGATTGAATAAATATTACATATGTACATACATATTGTCTAGAGCACAATTGTTATTGGTTGAAGCGACCGAGCTAGACAGATACAAGTACAAACACTTTAAAAGATACAAGATACAAGCAAAGTTAGAACACTTTAGTCGTATGTGTTGAACTACAAAATACTCTGTAAACAGATATTTCTAATGAAAACTCAACTGTTTTACTCAAATAATTAATAATTTCATTATTAAAGTACGAAATATATAAAAGTTTTTCCTGATAGGATGTGCATAGGAATCTACATAGAATCTCTGGTATATTGATAATAGAGAGAGATATGGTTTCAAATCGAAATAGTTGTTTAAGAATATGAATGTATATAGTTTATCGAAATGATTCTTCGTTACACACATCTTCGAACGACTTTATTATTCCCTTTTCAGCACATTGTCAATAGGTACAGGGTATAAATATAGAAGTAGAGGGTTGTTGCTTTAGCTGGGAGCAGCGAGAGTGAGTGAGTAAGACTGGCCTGATGATGGACTGTCGTAATGAAGGGTAGAGCGGCAAACATGTTTAACCACAAAGAATGGAACGAAGGAAGCAGAAAGCCAACGCTTGCAGTTGACGCCGCTGAAGACGATCAATGGTTGGAGTGGCCGGCGTAGGCCCAACTTGCCAGTATCTGGTGTCGAGCTGTAAAGATATTGGGTGACAAATAAAAACTACTGAAAACGCTGCTGTTGCTGCTACGTATGAATGAGTATGTTGCCTGATGGGGCGGTTACGGGCTCGGGGGTTGGGTTAGTTTGGTTACCGCCGCAAAAGCCGGCATACCGGAGACAGAGACCGGAGCGCATTGGTTGGCTGACTGTGTTTTATATATGTAAGTAGTACTTGCCTGTTGTTAGTGGTGGTGGTGGTGATGTAGTTGCTGGTGGTGGTGATGGCAGCGGTGGTTGTTGCTGCTACTGGAGGGGGTCTCTACCGTAAGGGTCTCTCATAAGTGTCTTTGTATGTGTAGTTGGGCACTTTGTGTCATTGTCTCTTTTTGGATGTGTGAGTGTGTTGTTTTTTTTTTGTGCTCTTTTGTCGCTTGTTTATAATTAAGTGAGCATTTTTTTCATTCTGTGGTTGTAGCTTTGCCGTTGACTGACGTGACGACGTCGTCAATATCGGCCAAAAGACTTCGAACTGAAACTGACAATTAGTTGCCGTCTTATGCTCGTTGCCGAAAGTCGATTCTTCAATATCCTATCGCATTATAATCAAAGTGTATAGTGAACTATTAGAAATTATAACTATCCTTTGGGCATACGAGTGAATAAAATAATAAAAATTGTTTAACGTGAAAAGAATACAAAAAAGTCATTATATATATTAAAATATATATTAAAATTTTGTGAAATTTAAACAGATATATAAAGAATTTTAAGGTTTAATTTTGTGTTTCTGTTCTGTGTCTTGAGCATGAGATATATTCATTTAATTAAAAGGTGCGACAACATCATATATACAAGTATATACTATAGATTAAAGTATTGGAAATAAATCAATTATTTATTGTGAATATATTAAAAAAATGTATTTAATATATATGGTGACAATCATCATACAATAGTGTTTGTTAAAAATTGATTGTTATATAAAACTTGCATATTTAAATGCAAATTCGTTGAGTGTTGTGTAAACTGTAATAATTTAAAAATTTATAAATATATAAAATAAATTTTAAAAATTATATCTTCAAAGTCCGAGAAAAAACAATAAAAATGATTTTCAAATTGTTTTCTAATTAAGAATAACTTAAAAATCTCAATAAAAATATATTTTTTTCTTACAGTTTAAAGCCACAGATTATATTAAGCTTAGATGTCTGAAATCAGTATCCTTTCTTTGGACATTGTGAATATTAAATGAATAATTATTCTGATAATTAAAATTTGAATTTATATAAGTTTTAAAATAATGACTTTTCAAAAAAAATTATTTTTTGTTTTTTTTTTTATATTCAGAATACTTTGGAAATAAAGACCGAAAATTCGAAACACAAGATTTATATACATATATTGAAAACAGGAATTTCTATTTTTTTTTTAATTCTTTTTTTTTTTTTAAATGATACGAACTAAATATTAAATTTATATTTAATATTCATTTAGTTAACTGCTGTCCCTCAATAATAAAATCCTTAAAATTAAATTAAATTTAAATAAACTCTGTGAAGAATTGTCAATTTATTATTTTATTACATACCTTGAATTTGAAATACATTAATGGCCTATTTTTAATGAGTATAATACAAAAAAATAAATAAAAACTCTTGAAGAATATTTTTTAAAGATCTAGGATTGAAAAGAAATATATTTAAATTTCGAATTATTGATTAAAGAATTTATAGTTAGAACATAAATTGAATGAAATGATTAAATGATTTAATAAGGAAAAAACGATGAGAAATCTGTAAAATCACATAAATTTAATTATGTTGTAAAAAGAAACCGGAAAATATTAAATAAGCTTCAATATTAAATATCATATGACTAACAAAAAACCAAATTAATATAATTAAATCAACAGAAAGTTCTCAAATACTATGCTAACAAAAAACATAAATTTAATCTGTGATAATAACTTTAATTGTGAAATTTGCAGCTGGAAATGGCAATTAATTCAGCAAAATGAAACGTAGGAAAACAAGAAATAAATCGGCCAACCCAGCTGGAGTCATGTCATGGGATTGTTATATAAAAGTTCCAAACTCTTGAACATAATTCTGGGTAAGTGTTGCAGTCATAATAAGTATTCCAAGCGATTTAAACAAAGCAGCCCCAAGCTAACGTGCTCAATTCAGAGAGAGTCGTAAGCAAAGCAAATGGCGGCATTTACGCTCATTGCTATGTCTATCTGTGTGCGTGTGTATGCGCGTTTGTGTATTTGTGGGCGGAGTTTTGTGTAGCGCTTGTGTGTACAGTGGTTGCAACTAGCTAATAAATGTATGAAAATGTATCTGTTAGATACGTTTATATTTCCAATGTATTAAAATGATTTTCTCTCAATTTTTTTCTTATTTTTTTTTTTTTAATTTCTGGGGCACACCTGCGCAGATTCCCTGGAAGATCAAGAGGGTGGAGCTATGTACATATCGTGCGATGTCTCAAACGGAGGTCCTGTGGAACCAGAAACGGGCTATGTGCCCAACAATCCATTATTCGGTCTGGCGCTGGACAGTCCGCAGGTACTTAAGCTCGCTCCCAATTAAAACTCAAATATTTGTGAAATGTGAATTTTTTATTTTCATATTTGTTTTCTTCTTTGTTTGCTGCTTGGATTTAAAGCAAGAGTGTGCTGCATCCTGCGTCGGTTGCTTATCCTGCCAAGGCAACACCGCCTTGCCCATTTCCTCCCTCACCAGCAGCGATTTTGATTGCGGCAGCTGCTTCGATCCAACTATTGGCGTCCTTGGCACACAGATTAACACAACACCACCCGCTAGTAATCTATCCGCGGCTGGTAGCATTAACAACCAAAACAACAACACCGGTAACGGCAGCTACTGGAGCACCGACGAGATGGCATCGACATTTCCCGGCCTGCCACCGCTGGACATTGATCCATTGCCCAGTCTATTTCCGTTTTCGCCCTGTGGTGCCTCCTACAATTTTGCCAGCAATCCGCACCAGGCCTCGCTCTCCTACACCGTGCATCCGCATCAGATGCTCATCTCGCCCAACAGCACTAGCCAGCAGCAGCATTCACAAATGGCCCCCACTCATCATCCACATCAGCTGCAGTCGCAGCACATGCAGCAGGCATTGACCCAAACATCGCACGGTGGTAACGTGCTCCACAACCATAATGGCAGCAATGGACCTGCCGTCGGCGGAAGCTCAGGAGCAAGCAGTGCATGCTATTTCGATGGTGGCACAAATACAGCTGCTGCCCCACTCTATCCCAGCATGAGTGTTAATGTGAGTATGAATATGACCATGCATCATGGCTATGGAGCTGATGCGGGTGCTGTGCCCATGCAATGCTCTCAGATGAACTGGACGCCACCTAGCAGCACTGCGGCGGCAGTCAATGTGCTTTATCCGCCATTGTTGAGTCCCACACACTATCCAGCCTCAGCTACGTACTCGTTTACAGCGGACTTTCGGGCTCCCACAACAACGGCATTGGGCACACTTGCACCGCTTGTGGACAAGGAGTCTCCATCGCCACCTGTACCGACAACAGCAGCTAATATGGGATATTATGCTACGCCCACAGGTCAGAGCTACACCCCGCCACATAAAAGTCCCAGCTATCAGGCAGCTGCCCTGAGTCTTGGCCTGTCTTCTTTCGAGGATGAAGAGGATAGCAACGAGGATGGTGATCTGGATGGGGAGGGCAGTGCAGGGGGTGATATGAAACCGAACCTGTGCCGCCTGTGTGGCAAGACCTATGCCAGGCCCAGTACCTTGAAGACGCACCTAAGAACCCACTCCGGCGAGCGACCCTATCGCTGCCCGGATTGCAACAAGAGCTTCTCACAAGCCGCCAATTTGACGGCCCATGTACGCACACATACTGGGCAAAAGCCGTTCCGCTGTCCTATTTGTGATAGACGATTCTCGCAAAGTTCCAGCGTCACTACGCACATGCGAACCCATTCCGGAGAGCGACCCTATCGCTGTTCCTCCTGCAAAAAGTCCTTTTCGGACAGCTCCACGCTGACCAAGCATCTGCGCATCCATAGCGGCGAGAAGCCCTACCAATGCAAACTGTGCCTGCTCAGGTAAGCTAATCATATAACATTTATTCATTTATACAGACTGGAAAGCAAATTCCAGGGAATGTATAGATAAGTCAAAACTATACAGGGAAAGTTTTCTATAATGACCTTCAGATGAATTTATGAATATTCATATTAGGAATTTTATAACATTAAAATTTGTATAAAAATCTTATTTAATAATTGTTATTAATATGAAATTTAAAATATGTATTATGTCGATATTCCAAAGGAAATCGATTTTTCTCTTGAAATATTTATCAAATACTCTTATAACTAGTAGGATTTATTTAAAAATTTCTTCGCTGTTGATTTATGCTAACCCCAAATTTTTATATACCTATGCAGATTCTCCCAATCGGGCAACTTAAATCGGCACATGCGCGTTCATGGCAATAATGCCAATGGAAGCAGCAGTGGCAACGGCAGCAACGGTAGTGGTGGTAACAGTCTCATCACATGACAAAAGCCAAGAAGTGCTGGCGGCTTTCAACATTATCACCCACCGCATCCGCACTCTCACCATCATCCCATACATCACCATGCTCACGCCCATCATGCACACGCCCACCATGCCCATGCCCATGCCCACATGGCTAACTATGACTACGGCAACTATAGCATCAACGATTATACTCCTCCACCCGGCGCTACACAAAACTATTCAGGATATTATTTTTGCGCACTTAATAAACCACCCAAGTTCGAGCGTTTCTATTAGAGCTAGAGAATATATTATTAAACTAAAATAATACCAGAAGATTCATATGTATATTCTATATATTCTTTGTCAAATCTCTTAGAACATTATTGAAATGCAAATGTAAATGCTCAAATTTCAATTTGAAATCGACAAACTTAAAAGTAAATTGGCCTAAATGGCTTACTGTATATACATACATATATATATTTAATTATACTTTAATAATAAATTTTTTTGTATTTATTGTTCACATATTATATCGATAAATTAGATTATACAACATATTTATGTACTAAATATTTAGTAGTTGAAAAACACGCATAAATCTATTCAAAATTAGCCAACAAAATAGATCTTAAGCCAAAAATATAATGAATTACAACAAAAAAAAAATATTAAATTAGACAATATGATAAAATACTTAAGGATCATTATCCTTTAAATACTTTTGGTCGACATGACTTTTTTTAAATAATCTAAATGGAATAGAAAATAATATTAGTAAGTTATTAAATTCCATTTACATTACACAAAATACTCAAAAATCCATTTTTAAAAATAGCGTTTTCGTTAATATTCGAAAGTTATGGTTCCAAAAATATTTTGAAATTTCCCTTTATATTTTATTTTAAACAAACACTTCAATTTTAAGTCCAACCATGCATGAAGATATAAATAATTTGAATTTAATTTGATTTAAAGTTTTGTCGTTGATTTTCAGATAGATACAGAAAAATAAATATATTTGGGATCTTAGCTTAAGTTTTGGATACGCTTATGTAGTTGCCGCTCAGCAGCATTCAAAAAATGAAATTTAAGATTGTAAATTTAGATATGTATAGCTTTAGTTATAGGCATAAGCATAAGTCAGGTGCTTTGATTTAAGCCAATTTCCCTTATACTGAAATAAAATGCATAAAATAAACTTAAAATTTTGAAGTTTTGACATGATGTGTTGGAATTAAGTTAATAAAATAAAAAAAAAACATTTTCAGCTAAGGAAAGCTGAGTTGCTCAAACTGGACCCAGTTATCAGCGCAATTACATTGTTGGAAAGATTCAGGAACTCAAAATGCAACAAACCTTGGCACATCCAAACCGTTTTAGATTAAAACTAAAATAATTGATGATTAATTTTAGAATTTTCTGTTATAAACTAATGCGGACTTAAAAATGATTTATTTATAAACGCAATAAAAGAAGAAATTTCTCTGGAAATAACTTTATTTAAGAATCAACTTACTGGATATCTTGTCATAAATGCAATCTGATATACTATATTATGCGTAGCAAGTATAAATGTATTTTAAAATTGCAATATTTCTTAAAGAACATCATTAACAATGTAAATGGCTTCCAAATCGCCAACACAAGCCATACGAGTGCCATGGATGTCGAAGGAATTGATGCTCTTGCGTATGTTGGATAGCACGCCATCCACATTGACCAAAGTACGCACACGATCGCCGCTTAGCCAAGGACTATATCCTTCTCTACCTTGATTGGCATCGACAGGTAATTGTTTTTCCGACCACATCCATACTTCACCTGCCTCAGCGGACGTAAATAACTTGGAGGGATCTTGGCGATGGTATGCTATGTTCGTAATGGCACTGTTGTGCGCACTGAGATATGAGGCAGGATACTCTAGATTCCGTAGATCCCACACTGTTAATGAGCCTTCTTCACTGCCACATATGAGTATATGCTTTTGCATTGGATGTGTGGCCATCGTTGAGACATAATTTGAGTCTTTGGGCTCCTGACGCGCAGCCATGAATGCAATTTTTTGCTGTGACTCGCTAGGGACACGCACATCGAACATACGAATGACGCCCATCCGGTTGGCGGTCACAAGCTGATGCTGACTGATATACGAGATGGCCATAAGGCTCAAGCTGTCCGCATTTATGGCACGCTTCACCTGCTTTAAATTGTTGGCATTCAGCACATTGACAAATCCGTCCTCACCAATGGTGGCTATGTCGTTGCCGTAGACGGCTACTCCAGTGCAGGGTGCACTAGTTTGACAATATTTAAATTCGTGCAGGCGTTCACTGCGTTCCGTCCGACGTATTTGATCCTCATCGACGGCTCGATTTACGTTGAACATGCTGAGATAACCTACATTTATAATGGGCAGCATTATTAAATCTGAGTGGAATCCCATTGGATTTTTAAGACTTACCGTCTGCAGTGACCGCAACTAGATTATCATCATTAATAAACTCCATGCCTGTAACATCACTCTCCATAGCTACCTTGTCATGACAGCGTGGTATATGATCAACGTTCTCTGAATGTGGATTAGGAGTCAGTCGCCACAAACTAACAAAATTATTGTCCATGTCCCATGAGCCGGTTACAAAGCGGTCGCTTTGTTGCAGTGATTCTGGTAGCCAGCGTACCGTAGAGAGTTTCTCGGATTTGTAATGCGCTGCAACTTTAGAACTCATTTTGAAATTACTTTTTATAACACTTGAAATACTGAACTCATAAAACTAACAAATTATAAACAAATGAAATGCCGCGTTCTTTCATCTGTTAATAACATAACATATGATATTTGCTGTCGACTAACATTTACTCAATTGTTGTTAACAGAATGTAAAACTTTGCGCGCCAACCACTTAAAAATAAATATATTTTCAATTGAAAATAATTACTATTACTATAGTCAGCCTGTATATGAGCCTAATGATTAAAAATTGTTAACTGAAGCCTAAGCAACGGTCGCGTCTCAGATTATTTAAAAATTTGTTAACAAACAAATCCAATAAAATTTTTCGCTGTTAGCTTGCTGCAACAGAACTGCCGTAACAGATATGTAACATTACTGAGTGGAGCGATAACATTAACATTGCTGCTGATTTATTTATGATTTAAAATTATATGTAAAACAAAAGTTGATATGCAATAAAATTTTATATATTATATTATAAGCAGAAATTGTATATTATTGAGAAGCCTGAGAAATATTATATAAATAAAATTAATTTTTTTGTTTAGTTTTTGCTATTTTGTATCGATATATTTGTTGACTTATCGATAAATATTGAGCGATTTTGGCGGCAAAACATATAAACAAATATTGTTAAGACGGCCATGGAGAAGTTCTTAATTAAAATGCCTGTAAAGTCCATAAATAATAATAAAGAAACTGAGCAAGTATGTTATAATGAACTTTTAACAACAATTATATTGAGATAATTTCAAATGCAGCCAGCAAAGGAAGAAAAGTTGTCAAAGCAAACAAAAGATGATGCTAAGGAACAAACAGTAGCAGTGAATAAACGAAAGAAACAAGAGGCTGCCGAAGTAGTAAGTAAGCGAGTTAATTATATATATGAATGATACTAATGTTTATTAATGTAGCATAAAGATAAGGAAAATACCGAGACTGAAAATCCACCAAAGCGAAGAAGTGCTCGCTTGACGCGCAGTACACGTTCCATGACCGAGGAGGGCACACCATCGCCAGAAAAAGAGATTCCCCAGAAGTTGCCGTTTATTAAGTATCGTGGTGCAATTAAATACTATACAGAAAGTCAAGAAATTGCTGCATCAGCTGATGAAGTCATGTATGTTAAGTATCTATGTACATACCAGTTAACTTGTGATTAAATGCGATATTTCAGGCAATGGGTGGATAAGCAGACAAACGTGGATATAGTGCCCATGGCTTTTGACATGGAATGGCCATTTTCATTTCAAACTGGCCCTGGCAAGTCATCCGTCATACAAATATGCGTTGATGAGCGTTGCTGCTACGTTTATCAGCTAAGCAAATTGAAGAAAATTCCAGCTGCCCTGGTGGTACTTCTAAATCATCCCAAGGTGCGGCTGCATGGTGTGAATATTAAGGCGTATGTTCAATATTTCAAATCTATTCATTATTCTACCCTTTGCAAGAAGGATCATGAAATGCGTAACATTAAAAGTGGCTGACCCAGACGCATTAGATTATTCTTTTTCTTCTGTTCGATATATATATCTATATGTATGTGCGTCTGACAGACGGACACTGATCGGCACAAATGATTCACCCGCCTTATCGAATTACAATTTATATAGCTGTCATAGAAATGAATTTTAAAATCTTTGCGAGGATTTATAGCTTTCGAAGAATTGAACATAGCCGTTTTTTAACTTTTTTCATTTTCTTTACCTTAAGCGATTTCCGGAAACTACAGCGCGATTTCCCCGAAGTAGCCGCTGATCCACTTATAAACAAATGTGTTGATTTGGGCGTATGGTGCAATGAAGTTTGTGAAACTGGTGGTCGCTGGAGCTTGGAGCGTCTGGTCAACTTTATACCCAAAAAAGCAATTGACAAGAACAAAAAGGTGCGCATGAGCAAGTGGCATGTTATACCGCTGGACGAGAATCAATTAATGTATGCAGCAATTGATGTTTATGTAAGTCTATATGCATCTACTATCGTATATTAAAGTTGTTACATATACAAATTGCCATATTTTAGATCGGTCAAGTAATTTATCGTGATTTGGAGCAGCGTGAAAAGCTAAAATTGAAAAATGAAGCTGAATTCAAGGAAGAGAATGGTGAAGCAGCATTTAAAGCCGTTAAAGCATTGGGCGAAAACTTTTTGAGCAAGATTGATGAGATTACATTATAGTCATACTATATTAATTATTTTTACAATTTTAAAGAATTAATATAATTTATAATTCCATTCTTCGACCTGCTCTATACACATTTTATTATATTTTTATACATTTTTGCTATTTTCAACTCGCAATAAATTTTAATTCACTAAATTCGCTTTGAACATAGGTATCTGGATACAATAATCATAAAAACATACAATTAATTCTTAGTTAGAATTACACTCCCCCATTTATTTGAATAGGGGTCGACGGGAGCCAACCGCTTCCAGTTTACGCTTAAGAATATCATTATCTAAGTCGATCTGGCGTTGATATTTCTTTCGGTTAACAGCTGCGCTGGTCAAACGTGCAGGCGGCGGAGCTTGCTTCTATAAGTTAAAAAAGGAATTAATATCGCTTTTAAAATGTTGATTATTAGAACTGACCTTAGCTTGTAGAGTAGGATTAGACTTTACAGTGGCGACAGTTGGTTTTACGTTCATCATTTTCTTGAGCAAAATGTGATTCTGACGCTCAATCTCGCGTACTTGTGGATTGGTGAAGCTGAAGCTTTTCCGACCCAAATTCTTATAGCTATAATAAATAAATGCAAGATAAATATATTGTAACTACTAGTACGGATTAGACCGGTGTACTTACTTAACCTTATCCACGGAGGGAGTAGAGCGTGGACGACGAATGTCAATCTGGTAGCCGATTTCACTGTTGGTGCTTGGTGTGGCACTTGAGCCGCCACATCCATTACGATTTGTCTGTCGAACACATGGATACCGCATCAGGCCATCGCCCTGTCCACATTCGTCCATCATAAGGGGATCCTCATTTGGTTCCATATTATCAGTTATTGATGGGCAGCGGCAGCTGCTACGTGGCAATTTTTCCGATGATACTGAGGTCGGATTTAGTAGTGAATCCACTAACGAAATGGACTCTGATTGATCCTCCTCGGTGTCCTCGTTTGCCATTTCAGTTAATTTCTTGTTTTGCTTTTTTATTAGCTTGGTGGCCATAGCGAGATGCTCCAGGGTAGCATTGTCTGGAGCACCGCCGCTAAGGCGAAAAGTTTTCATAATCATTTCGGACATTTGAGCCATTTGCTGTTCTAAGAACTTAACACTAGCCGGATCCGGAGTGTTACTCTCATCGTATTCCGGCTCCTCAAATTTACCGCTGTCCTCGCTAAAAGATTCTTCCAACTTGGGTAACGAAAGCCCACTAGGTTGGCGTCTATTAAAATTAGAAGGCACTATGGGCTTCCTTTGTAGATTTGTAAAGGGACGTGGCGCTGAACGCTTGTTGGACATGTCGAATGGAGCAAAGTCCATTTCATCCTCTGAGTATTGCTCTGAGTTTTGATCTGAACATTGTTCCATATCGGACTCCGCTGATTCGTTGTCACTGGCATCAACTACATCGACAAGATCTTCGCTCTGTATTTTAGGGCTCATATTATTTTCATTATCATCGTCATTCTGTGGATCATATTCTTCCTCTTCTTGCTGGTCGACCTCAACATTATATTCTCCGTCTTCGGATCCCAAATCGTTTTCATCGTAGACATTATTAGCATAGACAACTTCATCATCTTCACCTTCTTCTTCCCCCATGTCGTTCTCGTCATCAGTATCGTCTAATTGATTATCTTCCACTTCAGTCTGAATATCACTCTCCATATCGTCGACCGGGACCAGAGTGCGCACTGAATTTGTTTCATCATCTACGTGATTCTGGCGAAGTGTCAAAGAGTTTACTTCGGCCACCGTCTTGGTGATCACCAATTGGGACTCGTCCTCTGAGGAGGAGCTGGGATATGCCATAACACTTTCACGAACGAATCCGCTGCCGCCGCCACTACGTTTCTGATACATCTGTTGGCGACGTGCATGAGGCTGTGGAGATGAAGATGTAGGAAGTGGCATATTGGTGAGACTAAAGTGTTTGATGATCAGCTCTTGTGGCTGATTCTGATGCGTTGCACTTACATTGCCGTGAAGGAATTCGGCCTCTACATCATTCTCACTATCACTTGCTGAACCGCTATCTTCTAGCAATTCAATCGATTGCTCTTCCTCGACCTCTGACAGACATTCCTCGTCAAAGGTCTCGTTCATATAATCGTCCTCTGAATTCACCGGCGGGGCTGTCATTTTAAAAGTATCCTGTTCTTCTGTTTATTTTTTAAATATTTTTTTGTTTTTAATTGTTTTTTTTTTTTTTATATTTTGTTAGTATTATATATTCCAGATTTTTGTTGTGGAAAATATATTAGAAACAAATATATATATATATATATTTTTTTTGTTGAGTAGTATTATTCAGAATAGTGCCGGGAATACTAAAAATTTCTATAAAGTTTTTAAATTGTATGTACTTGAAGTACATAGATTACTGGGTTTACAGAATTTGATTTATCACTTCGTTTGCTACATTTTATCGATGACAAGTGTACCGAAAAGGCGACAGTTTGATAAAAGCTTTCCATTTTTCCCACTTTCACGGATTAGCTTTACTTAACGACTTAACGAATATATTAATGTTAAATTTTTTTTAGATGTGTTCCTGTTTGTTAGCTCTTCCTTAAGTTGTGAATATTGCACCTGCTTCTTGTTTAGCTAACATGTTTATTTTGTTTTTTGGTAGCCCTTGTAAATTAAGGTTGCCGTGGACAACAGAGCAGGCGCAGGAGGTTTGTTGTTTGTCCTAGCCGCACACTTGTTGTGCATGTTGGCCAAGTTAATAACTAGTTGTCCTAGTTTCTTAAGAAATTTATAAACAAGTTGTATTCAATATATCAAAAACCTTTTTAATAATAATTGTCGATAAGTTATCCGAGATATCGTTTCATAGTTAGTTAAAATTATATTAAAAGAGATTATAATTTATAATAATAGTCTTAGACATTTCATAATGAAAACCCTTTGAAAAGCTTTTACAAGCGCTACGCCACTGCAGCAAAAAAGCTTTTTTACGCACTCTCCCACAATCGAACAGTTGAATGAATGCTAAGAGGCGGCAACTTCAATCGCCAACAGTTAACTCCATATGTAAATAAAAGCCGAGCAACAAAAATAATAAGAAATGAGCATGACATTTTAGTGCGCAGGTGCAAAAGAGAGCGAAAAAGTAAGCCACCCTATAGGCGCCACGTGCGAACGGAGAGCGGCAGAATCGTTGAGTTCTGAGCGTAACGCGGAGCAAAGTCAATCTGGCCAGCGGGTACTTCATTTGGCCAAGAAGCTTCGTGGCGTGCGGGCGTGTTGTCGTGCCGGAAAATGCGCGCGTAAATTGATAAAAAGTACAAAAACTGAATAATTACAATTGAAGAAAGAAAAGCAAAAGAATAAAACAAAAAAAAAAGTGCTCAAGCAGGGCAAACAAACCGAATACGAGCCAGCTCCCATGCTGGCCGAAACAAAACAACAACAAAATTTAAAAATAAAAATAAAAATAATGAAAACAATGTGTATGTGAACAAAGTGGCAGAAACAAAGCTAAAATTATATGCTTAAATATGTTGGCCAACTGTTTGGCCAACAAGCGCAAGTACGAGTTAATTACAAAACGACCCACAAATAAACCGGCTGCAATGGCCCTAAAATTAATTAATCATATTCAACAGCTGCCATTGCAGTTGTTTTAGGCAATACAGACGCACACCCGCACACACATATGTACATGTGTGACTAGTATAATTATGGATCAGATAAAGAACTGTGGTGCCCGCTTGTTAAATCAATAGCAATCCTAACGCGCTGCGTGCGTACTACACATTTCTCCATATTGCTCATACGACGCGTTGTCGGGTACAAAATCTAGCTACTTGCTAAGTAATTGCAAATTGCGTGCACGAGTTTTCGTTCGCAAAAGTTCATAAGTTTAGCCCAAGCTAGCGCCAAACTGGCAAGCTGCAGCCAATGTTCGCGCAATTTGGCTAAAAGCAGTCGCTGTCGTCGCCCTTAGGTAGGTCAAAAGGCGCAGCCACATGGCAAAGCCACAGGCATAACCAAAGAGCATTCTCAGTCTGCAACAGAACCAAGTCAAGAACAACAAGCAGCAAACAACTAAATAATAAGATATGGTCTATGCGAGTATGATAGACCATCGCAATACCCTGTTAAAAGCTCTTTCTTTAACAAAACATATGCATACAAGTACGAGTATGTTATGAAATTTAAGCAGTCGACTTTATAACAAATTATCTCAGCCAAATTAATATTTAACAATAATATTTATCTATTATATATCCAAACCTCTTCATCAAGTTTGACACTGGGTCTTATAAAGTCAGAGGAACAGACAGAGGAAAGGCTGTTGCTGCAGATCAAGGATATACAATGTATACTTATTATAACGAGGGTGATGCACAGCATAGTTATATCCTTTTTTTTAGTAGTTTTCCATGCGTACAGGGTACAAGTACAAGGAATCGCAGTCGAAAGTCATTTGGTTTGGGATTGGGTTTTGGGCGTGAACGTAGGCGTAGGCGTAGGCGCATAAAGGAGTAAACATACCAAGCTGACTGCGGTTACAGCTGCTTTCCATCTCTGGCAGCTTTATATACTTACATACTACATATATATAAAGTTATTTTTTTTTCATTTATCGATTTTTGACATTTGACTGGTTGTAGGCAAGTAGGCAGACCAACAAGCTAAGAACCGGCTAATAATGCTCAGTAGGTCAGCGGCTCGGCTGTTTTGCAGTGCGTTAGAAGCAACAGTGGCCAAAGGCAATAAAATGAAAATGAAACTGAAAACGTGAAACCCAAACTGGCACAGCACCAGTTGGAGCGGCAGTTTGGAGCTGGCTTAAGTTGCGACATATAAAAATAGCATAGGCATAACATACACATACACACAAACACACTCTTATACATATCCAAACAAAACCCTCGCACACGCATTGTAAACTTCAAACGCGCTTGGCCTACTTTTCATATATAATGGGCCGTCGTACTTTTCGTCCTGACGACCACAACTAAGTTAAATGAAGTACATTGCGTGGGTGGCTTTACAAACAACTGACCAAAAGCCGTAAAACAGTTCCAACTGCCGTGCTACCCAGCTGCTGAGCTGCCCAGCTGTTCAGCTGGAAATCTACTATACGTAAGCGTTAATCATACGCCCTGTGTGCCAATCCGTGCACTCTGAACCTAAAGTCAATCAGCGTTTAATTGACAGCTGCAGTCAATAGCAGGCTTTGTCTGCTCTGTCGACATAGAAACAGGAACAGAAACAGAAGCCCAACATGTTATACAATAATACCGTCAGGGTTTTTGGTCCTTGCCTCCATTACCAATGGAAGTCATTAGCAATCAGTGATGACAGCAGCAATTGAACGAACAATTTACAATATACAAATTGTATTCAGTAAAATTTTTTATTTCAATTAAATTTTCAATTACAATTCACTAAATTTAATAAATATTAAATTGTTTTTTTATCTACGTTTTAAAAGTAAAAAATAAAATCAAGCAACTCCACCAAAGTATATTCTATATTCAAAGTTTTAATATAAATTTCATATAATAATTCAATAATTTTAACACTATTTTAAGAACTACAAATAAAGACTTTTAATTAATTTATTTTTTTAATTTTAACTCATATAAAAATCATATTGATATTCAAAACAAAATTAATCATTTAATTTTTAAAAAGTTTATAAAAATAAATTCTAAATAATTCTGAGATTAATTATTGTTTAAACGTAGCTAAAGAATTACAAAATCAAATGTTTGCTCATCTCTGTGAGTGTTCTCTCTCTCTCTCTCTCTCTCTCTCTCTGACAGGATTAGCACAGACCACAGCAAAGTTGCAATGCAATCAATTTGATGGTTCAAAGTCAGTCAGAGGCAGCCAAGGAGGCAGCAGTTAACCAATGCCTTTCTTAATGGTAGGATTCGTGCTAGTTATAGGGAGTGGAGCTCATTGCCAGTTATCGTTGAGTGCAATTTGTGTGGTTTCTTTTGGCTTAAACAGGGTATTGCACTTGGCCTAAAAAAACATAACATAGTACATACATATATCACGGGAGTTTTCTCATTTTCTAAATTAATTGCTAGCAGGCAGGGAGGCATGTCAAACATACATACTACGTGGCACGTGAACAGGAAGCAAAAAACAACGCCATAATACTTTTTACATATGTGTGTGAGTGTGTGTTTGCATTCGTGCGTGTATACGCATGTAAATTACGAATTCGTGTAAAAAAATGTGCCATTAAAAAACGCTAAAAGAAGCGGCTATCTAACCACAACAACAAGCAAAACAAAAATATATAAAAAAAATATACATATTTGTATATGTATGACGGAAAAAAATGTACTGTTTGGGCAGCAATTGAAATTCGCGTTTTCACGCCCGTCACGCAAATCTCCTTCGTTTCCATTTCTTTGCTACAGAGTTGGGTACATGTTGTGTTTTCTTTCGTGACACGCAAACGCATGACTTTCAAAAGTTCCAGGCACAAGATTAAAAAAAAGAAGAAAAAAAAACCAAAAGTATTAAATTGTAAATACAAAAGGCAATTTGTGTTTTCTGTAAATATAATTAAATGTTTTGCAATTAATAATAATTCCTATAAAATGTTTTCGAAACAGAAAAATAACAAATATTTTTAAAACAATAATTTTAATTATTTTTTTAATTTTTCAAAAAGCAATTGCGTGTTTTCTATTGTTTTGCGTTGGAAAATTTCAACACGCACCCATCTCTAGTTTATAGCATTGTGTTGCGTAGCCGTCGCGTTTACCTGCCTCTAAGTGCTTTTTTCAATAATTCCAGGCGTGCTGTGTTGCTGCTATAGTCAATAATGTCGTTGGCGCTGGTAGTGCCAGGAGCAGATCCCCGGCCAGTTACCGTGCCAGGCCATAATCATCATTTGAATGCGCTCAAGGTGAACTCTAAATTCAATAATAACAATAAGAACAACAGCAAGAAACAGCAACGTTAAGCAACAACAACAATAAGAACAACATAAATACATTCAACATTCATAAGCGATAGCAAAAGTTAGGTTAATATCAACGGAGGCGCACCGCCAGGCGAACGCAAAGCGCGTCATGTTAGCAGGAAACTCAAGACGAATTGCCACAATATTTGTACTCGTAATTATTGGCATTGGAGCTATTGAGAGTACTAGACTAGACTCGGCGAAATGGTATTAAGTACCGAATGGTCCCAAGTGGAGGTTATCGATCTGATCAACGATGGTAATGGGCTCGGTTTCATTCTGGTGGGCGGACGCAGCACGGGCGTGGTCATTAAGGCACTGACACCGGGCGGCGTTGCCGAGCGCGATCAACGTTTGCAGCTGGGCGATCATTTGCTGCAAATCGGTGAGGTTAATCTTCGCGGCTTCAGCTCGGAGCAAGTGGCAACAGTTCTTCGTCAGACCGGAGCTCAGGTGCGTCTGATTGTGGCGCGGCCGGTGGAGCCGACGGCTATTGATTATAACACCCTGGCGGCCCATGCGCCAATTATACCAACTAAGCTCCTCTCCGACCCTGAAGAACTGTCGCGGCATCTGTTTCAAAATCCAAGCTTAGCCACCGCAACGACCCCCGTAGATGTTGGCAGTCTCGTTGGCCTGGTCACAGGCGGACCAGTCCTTGATACAGTCGACATGGCATCCGTGCCAGCACTGCTAGCTCCAGCTTCAGGTCCCGTGCCCGATACAGAATTAGCCGATCTGCCACTGCCGCCATTACCCATCAATAATTCCAGTAGTTCGGATAGCGCAACGTGTGCCCAGGATCTGGATATTGTGCCCTATTCGATATTATCGCCACCTCCAACAACAGCTTTGCTGACCGCACGACAATCTCTGCAACTGCCCCTGGATCAGCGCTGGTCGCAAGAGGATGACACTGTGATAGCCGGAAAAAAGTTGGCAACGGCAACGGGAACGCCCAATGACGAAGACGACTGCTGTTCGCTGGGCTCAGGCTCGCCCGGCTCCTACATTGATTCACCGGAAACGGAAACGTATGTCGTGGAGCTGCACAAGAATGTCTATGGGCTTGGCATCACTGTGGCAGGTTATGTATGCGAGGAGGAGGATCTGTCAGGCATATTTGTGAAGAGCATCATCGAAGGCAGTGCCGCCGAGATGAGTGGCCAAATTCAGATCAATGATCGCATTGTGGCCGTCGATGGGCGCACTTTGGCCGGTGTGACCAATCATCAGGCTGTTGAGCTGCTCCGTAACACGGATATTGAGGTACATCTGACACTGGAGCGTTTCCTGCGCGGCCGCAAGTTCGAGCATCTGCAAGTGGCCCTCACCGAGATGAAGGGCGGCAATGCCAACGATGGCGATGCCCAGTCACAACTGTCGATGCCCGCCTCGCCCTCCATAGCGACGCTCAGCTGGCTGCCGCCGAAGTCTGCAGATGCGGATTCGGTTGTCACAGATATCGGCGATGGTCAGCTGGTGGCGGATTTTGCCGATCTGCCCTCCCGGGGCACCGTCGACTCGAATATGTCGCTTGTGCTGGACAACAGCGATCACAGTGCAGAGCCCCATCTGACCAATGGCAATGGGAATGCTGTCCATGATCATGACAGTGGCAATGACACTGACGAAC
Organism: Dettopsomyia nigrovittata; assembly: GCA_037040065.1. Classification (NCBI taxonomy): domain Eukaryota; kingdom Metazoa; phylum Arthropoda; class Insecta; order Diptera; family Drosophilidae; genus Dettopsomyia; species Dettopsomyia nigrovittata. The sequence goes on from JBANCX010000094.1 coordinate 24,490, forward strand.
AGTGTCCAGACCCTGAACCGGTGCTGAAAACTGAAACTGTTGCCGTGGTCGAGTCTGAGCATGTCAAGACGCCCACCAATGAGCCGGATATAACAACTCCAACGGCGACAACAACAACAGCGCTGCCAGAGCTTAAAAGCAGTACCTCGCCTCCAAAATTAGATAGCCCTAGTGCGTCATCACTGCGGGTGGCATGGAAAAGTGAGTTTCCCGAGTGTGAAATAATAGTTGCCGAAATAAATAAAATTTTAGGTCTAGGAATCAGCCTTGAGGGCACCGTCGAGGTCGAGTGCGGCATTGAGAAGCGACCGCATCATTATATACGCTCAATCCTTGAAGATGGTCCCGTCGGAAAACAGGGAATACTGAGGCCGGGCGACGAGCTGCTCCAGGTAAATGAGCACAGGCTGGAGGGTCTGCGTCACATTGATGTTGTCAAGATACTCAAGGATTTGCCCGAGACGGTGAAATTGGTTTGTGCTCGTGGTACCAAAGGTCACAGTATCATTGATACATCACAGAACCCGGAGGCTTTTGAATCGCGCAGCCTGCTGCCCGGCGGTCACAAGAGCCTGCAGAATTTGCTGACCAAAGCACAGTCGGAAGGTTCACTGTATACATCCAGCACGGCGACACTAACAGATACGGGCGGTGATATTGCAGCTGGCGCCACTACCGTCGCGGTTCGTTCCAAATCGCTGGAAAATGTTTCGGGTCTGGCGCTTTGGAGCTGTGAGGTGACAGTTGTGCACATTGAAAAGTCTGAGAAGGGTTTCGGTTTCTCCATACTTGACTATCAGGATCCGCTCAATCCGGAGGGCACTGTAATTGTGATACGTGGTCTCATACGCGGTGGTGCTGCCGAGGCCACAAACGAAATCTTTCCTGGCGATCGTCTAATCAGCGTTGGTGATCACACACTCCAAGGTCTCGACCTAGACGAAGCGGTCTCCATTTTAAAATCCATGCCACCAGGTAAAATACCGCTCGGCATCTGCCGCCCACTTCCCACTTCCGATAGCAACAGCAACATTGCTTCGCCCTTGGGTGAATCTGCTAGCAGCACATAATGTCAGGCCTTGAAGAGGAAAAGAAAGAAAAGAGGAAAAGGTATCTTTAATGCGTAAGTATGACAATTAAATTCCATAAATATTAAATAAAATATTCTTTTTGTTTATCGGCCACAAAGCACTTAGTATAAAATAATATGTTTTATTGTAATCCTTGATAATCCATTTAATGCACCAAGCTGTATATAATATAATAGGCTTTGTTACACTGATAAATTATTATTTCGGATTTATTTCGGTCAAAGACTGGATATTAGGAAAGTAAACAAGGATGTTTACTTAATAAGTTCGTTTTTGTTATTTCTGTTTTAACAATTAAATTAGATTATATTTAATTTTGGAGTAAATCTATTAAAAATCTACTTTCAATATAAAGCTTTACTAAATTTAAGTTTGTCATTTTGTTCACAATTGCTGTTTTTCTATTCAAAGAAATTAATATGTGTGTGTCAGAGAAAAGCTTTTTTGCACCTGTTGCCCTCAAGTCCGGTTATATAAATATGATGGAAATTGGCTGGAACTTCATTGAAATAGGTTTTGTTGCAGCTGTTGCCAATTTCCTACTTTAACATCCCTTTTTTTTCAGAGTATTTCGTATTTCATTTTTATTTGAATTAAATTGTTAGCCAAATGTAGTAGGGAGCGTGCCAGTAACAAATATTAGCCTAAATTTTCAATTTCTTCTCTCAACTACTTCACTTTCAACAATTTGTGATTTAATTGCTGGCCAATATCAATTGCTTTGGCCCCAAAATGTATGAGATGAACAAAAAAATAAACCAAACAAAAAAAACTCTTTTTTATAGCTGGTGTCAAATTTATAGCACTTCAAACTTGGTATAAAATCATGTTCATACTCATAAACAAAAAATGAAGCATGACTGAGTGCGTCCTTTTTAAGTGTTTATTTGTCCATCTGGCAGCAGGTCCTGCGCTTTTGTCAGCCACTTGTTGTCCTCCAATATACCTTGATTGCACACCTACACACACCGTTCAGGTGGGTGACATGAGCTTCCTACCTGTTTGGCAGACTGGCGGATGAAAAGTTTTGTCAAAGATTCTTTGGCATGCCGGCAAAAGTTTTCATCGCACATTTAAGTTTTTTTTTTATTTTTTGTTTCATTGGAATTGTGTGGAATTGTAAAAACAAACAGCTTTAAAATTTTAACATTCTGTTGAGTGTGGGCGGAGACGGCTCAGTATGGATACGAAGTCCTTTTTAGGTGGCATACAACATATGGGATTGCTTAAAAACTTTATAAAATATCCCATTGTTTTTTAACACCTAACGCACAAAGACAACAGCAACGCAGCAACTTTTCCCTGAGCACATTAAATGACCAAGTTTCAGTCCTGAGTGCAGCCAAGTCGGCTTTTGTCCCATAAATAATTCATGCATAGAAATAAATACAAAACTTTGACAAGACTTCGGAGACGGTCGGTCCTAGTTTTCATCTCTCAGTCTCTCTTTGTGTCTTGGTTAGGACAGACATTAAATTACTACTAATCCTAGGGGGTCAACAAGCTGCGCATTAAGCATATGTGTGTGTGTGTATGCGCGGCTTTCTATCTCATGCTCTCTCTCTTTTAGAAAATCCCATAAATAGTAATTTTCTTAATTGAGTGTTTTACCATTCCCATGTTGCTCCTATACTCGTATGTATGTATGTATATCGAAATGTATTCATTAATAATTTATAACACATTCAGCATTTGTTTAAAAAATCATAATGTGCATTTTTTTGTTAAATCATAAATTATTGTAGGTTTATTCGTATAATACGAGTATAACATACCCATCATACAAGTACTAACAACGAGTAGCTTTAATTTTGCCGACTCAGTCTGTTATTTTATATCATATATCAATGCCTCTGTGATTTATTTAGCTGCCGATAGATAGAAAAAAAAAACACAATTTTTTGAAAATTGTATTTTTTATGCCAGCTAGCCTCGAGTCCATTGTCCATTGTGCAACCAGCTGGCCCAGAAATAATAATAATAAAGCTTCGTTGAACAATTATAAAAATGTTTGCTAAAGGCTCGGAAAAAAATTTTCCGCAGACTCTCACACACACACACACAGACAGACATAAGCGCATTTATTGTTGTTTGTACGTTTAATTAATTGACTATTAAAAGTGTTGAAAATTGAAAACAAAATTTTACGCTTTTGCACAGCAGTGTAACAAAATGAAATTACTTCAACAGACCCGAGGCAGGTGCGGCACAGTTCAGGCAACTAGTACAGATAGTAATTTTTATAATATAATATATGTACATATGTATATATAAAGTATTATGACAATTTATGCGGTTTGTAGGTAACACATAAATGCCCAATATAAGTAAACAATGTATGTAATATACATACTTATATTATATGAACTGAAAAATATCTATTATCCACACAGATTAAAATATTTTTGTTCTAGAATACTAGATTGTTCATAAATTGTATTCTCCTGCAATTTATGCTAAAATTTTCAAAATTGGATCTTTTAAAAAGCTAATTTAGTAAATACAAAATACAAAATGGTAAAATAAATATAATTTTAACGAAGAAGAAAAAAGTGGTTGAAAACGCTTAGAAACCAAAAAAGTTTTTCATATAACGAATAGATTTGGTTGCAATAAGAGACCTAGATTGGTGTATCTAGCTCATAAACTCTCAGAGAATGGCTTAATCGATTCGGTTTATTGAATAGAAGTAGTATATGTATACTCGTTAGGGTCAAAGATGCCTTCTTCTGTCTGTTACATACAGTTTCATAATACTATAATACCATTTATTTCCCATTTTTCAAATGGGATCAGGTTAAATATATAGAATACGTATTTTTCAAGTCAAATATACTCACATAATCATTTTTGTATATTTTGTAGGGTATTTTAAAAACAAATTGATACAAAAAGCGCATATTGTTTTAAGAGTATATAAGAAATAGAAAAACATGCATATAAACATTTAATTGTTAGAGATCATTTAATTCCTTAAAATAGTGAAAACAAACAAGATACCAAAATGCGTGTGCCCTGTGCCTAAACAAACTAAAACAAAACAAAACAACATTTTTATATAGATTTATATGCTATATTTAACCATATTTATTGCTTTTATATATATGTTCAAGAAATAAATTGAGTAATTTAATCTAATAATATTTTAATTTTGTTTTGCATAAAGTTTTCTTTGAAATATCAATTGGATTTAATTAATTGAATTAATTTGGTAATTTTGTTTATACTTTTACTTGCTTATAGCATAAATATGTAATGCACGCATTAAAAATATTTTCAAGCTTACAAGAGAAGTTTAAACTGATTAAATAACAAAATAAAAATAAAAAAAAGTTTATAATAAATTTATCAAATTTTTGGCTGAATTTTGCATTTTATATTTTTGCAATTTATCCTAATTACATTTTGATTTGAATTATTAATAATTTTGTTACCGCAATGTTTTTTTTTAGATGCGTTCCGCCTAATAAAGAGCCCTTACCACAATCCAATTGAATTTGAATTTATAATAATTAATAACACATTTATTATGAAAATAAATAAATAGAAATTACGCATAAATCAACGCAAGTTATTCTGATTTAATTTATATTCAATGAGGCGATGATATGTATTAATATTTAAATGTAGGATTAAATTATATACAAATTTTTCATCAAGAAATCAACAAGATTTTTATATTACATATTTTTTACATATTTCTCTTAAATACAGTATCTCTTTTATAGAAAAGAGTTAAGATTATATTTAGATTAAAACAATGTAATGTATTAGGATAATCACACAGAGCCATCTAACTGGCTAGCTGCATCTAGTATACAACACAGTTTACGAAATTATCTAACACTGAATTGTTGTCGATAGTCATAAGTGGATATTAAAGATTATCGAGTCAGTCTTGTATAAGTAATTGAGCTGAACAGACGTCGCGAAACCAAAATGAAGTACATACTTGCTGGTGTGAAATACATTTAATAAGCAAAAGACTTTAAAACAAAGAAATAATAAGTGAATAATACATTTTAAGATACTCCTCACTCACCGACCATTATACATACATACATATATACTAATTTTTATAAAATCTTTCCTTATAAAAGTTCCTCATAACTTGAACAAAACAAATAAAAGTTTTTTAACAACATGTTGGCTAACATACTAGTATAGAGCAGCTACTAGCTAGTCACGATTTGCATGTTAGATTGTTAGAGTTTTCCACATCCATTGGTTGCATATACATATGTACATACATTTGTACATACTTGAAAAGTTTGTTATTGCCACACGCCACGAAATAATTTGAACGACGACTTGGCCAATTTAAAACATTTTCTTTTTTTTGGCATTTACCAACAATAAATGAACGTTGATGATGACGTCGTCGCTTTTAATAACATTTTAATTAACTAAAAACATTGTAAATCTAACGAAAATGCTTCAAAAATTTGTTTATTGTTTATGCGCTGAACACAGACAACTCAGAGAGAAGAGACAAAAGCATTTCAGATTTTGCATGCATTGCAGCATTTAAAATCAAAATGCTATTTGTTGTCAAATTAATGTAAACAATGGCATAATTAACTGACAGCTGCAGCAGCAGTAGCAGCATCAGCAGTTTGGTCCAAAAAGGGTGGAGGCTAAGAAGTAGGCATGTCTATAAATTATATATATATATATAAAAGCATTTTACCACTAATATTGTGGACAGCTGCCTACACATGTTCCATACATACATACATATGTATGTATATGAGCCTAAATCCCATAATATGAATACAAAATGAAAACAATTTTAATAGTTCAGCTTAACATGTGTTTGATTATTGCATTTTAGCTTTTATTTTGCAACATTTGGATTTCTTTTGATTTTTTATTTAATTGCTAGATTTTATTTCATTTATTTCATTGTTTATTTAATTGCATTGATTTTTTTGATTGCAAAAATTTGAGAATTTTTTTTTAACTTAAAAATAAATACTTTTTAAATTGATTCTTTGTTTAAAGATCTTGTTTAACTTATTTTTCTGCAAGTTTTATTTTAAATAAAAAAATTTATGTTGAAAATTTAATCTTTTCTATTGAGTCAAAATATTTTTTATGCCTTCGCAAGAGGGTATTATAATTTTTTGCTGAAATGTGTAACGCATAAAAGGAGCATCTCCGACCCCATAAAGTATATAGAAGTATATTCTTAATCAGAACGACGAGGTCCGTCTGTCCTTCGGTTTTTATGTAAGTCAGTTTCTTAGTTTTTGAGCTACAGCGAGGAAAACTTATTCCAAATGCTTTTTCTCACTACGGACTGTACATATGTCAAAATCGGCCGGATCGGATCACCATATCAGGTAGCTAGCATAGAAACTATCAGTTTAAAATTGGTCGTTCTGTGAAAAATGTTTTTTAATCTAATAAATCTAATTAAGTCGCATCAAAATCAGATGATAAATATCATTTATGTATGTACCTAACATTTGAGCAATCGTCGCGAAATTTCTTTGCGAGAGTATTAAAGTTTCGGTAAACGAAACATTGCCATTTTTACTTGTTTTTCTTTTTCATTTTCAACATTCGCCAAGAATTTGTTGTTGCCTTTAGCATTTATTGCTTGAAAGGTTTTAACAGCGTAGTTAAAATAAATATTTGTTTTTTTCATTTTGTTAAGTGTTAAAGTTACATTTCAAGTAAAAAATAAAATAAATCATTCCCAGAAAGCTGAAAACACTTATATTAAATCGTATTTGGCCCATTCTCATTTGGGAATATTGTTTAGGTAAAAGTTTTATTTACTTTATGCTATAATCAAGCTTGACTTAAAAAATAAAAATAAAATACTCTACAGATTAAAACGAAAAAATATAAATAAAAAATTAGTTGCACAACTTTACTCGTATGTTGGCAAGTATAACTTTTATTTAAAAGTTAAAAATTGTTGTCAGTTGTGTACGTATAACTGGCTCAGAGGTATATATCAGTTTTAATTTAAATTAAACCTGTCTATCATATATTGTATAACATATTTATTTATATTTTTATAACTTTCTATCTTTCTCTGTCACATTATTTTTAAAACTTCATGCTGCTGATTGCAACATGTACATGCAACAACAACTGAAATGAAAATAATTATGCTAAAACAAAAACTCATTAAAAGGCATTGTGAAAAGTAGCGCTAGATATACATACACATAGTTAAAATGCCCCATGTTGCAACGTGAGTTCCTTCTACAATATGTGCATATGAAAATATTTATATACATACTTGTAGTATATACATACATACATACATACATATGTATGTGCATACTTGCAAATCTATCAACGTCTTGGTGCCTGGAAGGCTTTGCTTAACAAATGAAACAGATAAACTGGAACGTTTGTGTATGGTGCACAGGGAAAACAACAACAACAAAAATAATATAAAACATTTATTTAAATGCAACAATTGTGTTGCATGTGACAGTGGCAACACCCGCTAAGAATTCCCTTGGTACTTGCTACGAACATGACATGAAATGAAGCAGCTAGCAGTAGCAACAAATAGCAGCACAAGCAGCTCCTTTGTCATGTGTTGCAAGTTTTGTGTGAAGCATTAACTTGCATGCAACATTCGCCTTGCCTTGCCTTGCCATGCCATGCTATGCGTTTCCTTGCCTCATCTTGGCATATCGACAATGCCAGCCATTGCTACATGCTTGACTGTCACTTCAGGCACACTTGCTACAACAATCCTGAAGTGCGTCAAAAATGAGTTTGCCACCATGTTGTAGCAAGATTGCTTTGAATTTTACTACTACCACTACTACAAGTGATATATGTATGTTCAAGCTTTTGCTTTTGCCTCCTTATTCATCCTTAGGCAATATTCAATTGAACGTTGAGATAAACACAAAAATTGTTTTCGCATTATTCGGCAATCCTTGAGTGAAGTGCTTGAATTTTCATCATCATCAGCATATATTGAGTGTCTGTCTTTATCTTTTATGTCTGTCACATGCTTTGGAATGGCTGTTAATAAATTCCTCTCTGCCTCTCTCTCTGCTCGCATGCTTATTAAAATCATTAGGCCTTTACGTACATACAACCTGAGTTAACCTTTAAGAAAAAATATCAACTTATCGTGAGTCCTAATTGTGGTAGCTAATATACTAGAAGCTTTACCCGATGTCCTTGCATGCCACGTTTTGTTCAAGACACTTTATATCAAATATTTAATGATGCTTTCAGTTCGTCGTTAAGTTGTCAACTGATTTGAGCTTAATTCACTTAAATTATAAACTAATTATCTATGCAATTGCCTTTGTGCTTGTAGTAGTCATTTAATAAATACGAGTATCATAAATACAAAATGCGTTCTCTTTGTCTTATTTTTTATTATTGATTTTCGGTTACGCCAAAACAAAGAGAAACATATGTGTTCATATTTAATAATACTCATGCCATACGCTCTTTCTCTCTTATTTTCTCTTAAACGCAATGTGTGTGCATAATGTACATACTTGTATGTAAGTATATTTATGTAATAAACATTAAGTCGAGTGAGCAGCGCAAACATATGTATTTCAAGTAAATACTTCATGTATGGGAATTCCAATATTAATATTTACTCTTAATTGTATTAAATATTTAAGTTGGAATCAAATGACAAAAAAAAACACAATTTAAGGTTAAAATAAAAAATGGCTTTTGGCCATGAGAAGCGCACTAAGTAATAATTAGCTGTTTATTAAAATTAATGATTTCACTTAACTTAATGCACAATCATTGATTCATAATTATTTATGTAGATATTTATAACAATGACTTTATCTTAACTGGCTAATAAACTTTATTGATATACATACATACATAATACATATTGGGCGCAATGACTTTTGAAAACAAAAAATGGCGATTAATAAATTATTATTAGTTGCAAAAAATACATTTTCTTAGAGTTTCTAAAAGTTACTTACAAAATATCATCTATGATAAAAATAACCAGAATATTGTAATTTGCTAGTATCATCAAGAAAAATTTCGATTTTTTCTTTTCAAGATTACTTTTTACTTTTGTTGGTTACGTGTTGAAGGAAACTGAATGGAAGAAGATGCCAAGAGAAGTATGATAAATGAACTTTTATAGATTTATTTAAAAAGGTTTTTACACTTGCTTTAAGGCTACAATTCGTTTGCACTTTAAAATACAATATTTTTTAGTATTTATATTTGTACTAGAGACGTACTAAAACCAGCTGAGCTATTCCCATTAATTGGATTTTAAATGCGTGTTGCAAATTAAAAGCGTTTGTTGTTCGTTCAGGCCTATAATTGAAGATCAAATCGTTGGCCATTTGCTGGCCAGCCAGCTTATTTGCTCTGCATGTTTTTACAAATTGTTTTTAGCAACTCTGTTTTAGGCTAGATAGAAAGATTGAGCACAAACACACACACACACACAAACTACTATATGCGAACGCGTGTGCGATGCATTGTTGGCTCATTTTAGATGCAAGGATTACCGCAGAAAAGTAGTTGCTTCTGCTATTGCTCCACTTAAGGCCCAGCCTGTCGGCAACTAAGTCTTCCCATTGCCCCTTTGCCGTTGTCAATATAAAACTAAAATTGATGGAATAACAGCTGCCGGCGGCTACAAGCAACTATGTAAAATGCAATGGGATTTAAATTTACAAGACGGAACACAGACAGAGAATTGTTTGGGGTGTCATTGTCTTCTTTTATTTTTATCAGATGTATGTATGTAGCGACCCACTGTGCCTGGTTTTAACATTTATTGTTTGTAATGTTATTTCACAGCTGTTTTTTTTTCTTTGGTTTTGGGGTTTTTGTTTTCTTTTGCTCTTGTTTGTTATCAACGCGAAGCGAATATATATGCATATATATTGAATGAAGATGTATGCGATTGCAAATATGAGAATGAAATATATGTGTGTGTGTATGGTGTATTTATATGCATATATTACGTATACGCCATGGCAAGTTCGATCAAAAGCGAATGCTCGCATACAAACACTTGAGAGTAGCTTCGTCCCGGCTCTCTCTCTGTATATATGTATATTTATGTACATACAAGTACACGAGTAACTAACATACAAATATTTATATGCAATTCCTGTTCATCTTTTATGTATACGCCTTGTCGTCACAGGCTTTCATATCCCTTCGAGTGTGCATATACTTATTTATGTGATGTCAGCCAGCCGTTTGCATATGTAAGTCGCTATAATGATATTTGTTTGTTTGTTAGTTTGCGTGTGCGTTGAAAGCATTGAAATGTTATTTGCCAAACATATAGTTGACTGCCTTGCTACCGGCGTAGCTTCTCAACCAAACAATCACACATATGTATGTATATATATACATATTCAGGCATTCAAAAAAAAAAACATGTGCACTTTTCTAATGCTTACTCAGAGCGGGGACTTCTTCCGCCATAGGCTTATATATATCAAGCGGAAACGGAAGGGCGCATTACAACACTCGTTTTCAATTCTTAGCACGATTCAATTACCACGTGACTGGCCATAAGGCTGCTTTCACAATTCACATTTGCATACTTAGGGTACCCCCTAAAAAGACATTTGTCAGCACCGACTGCAGTTTCAAAGCTGAAGAAAGAGGCAGAAGAGAGAACAACATTTTTAAGTGCACACATATGGGTCTCCAGGCAGTAGTACTGTACTGGTACAATATGAACCATTTTCGAGTAATATTCTAATGCCAGCATACTCGTACAGATACACATGTCCATGCATACATTCAAAGGATCTTAAATGCATTACGAGTAAGTTAGGCTTTGTTCAAATGCTATTATGAAATGGACTTGGGCCAAGTTTTTTACGACTAAACTAAGTGTAATACCTTTTAGCTTCAGAGTATTAAAAAGCTTTGAGTACTTGAGTAAGTTTAATATTATTTTCAAAAGAAAAGCTCTTTTGCAACCTTAGAATATTTAAATGCTATCTACCGCTGAAGCATTTTATATAATATGAATATAATAAATAGGTTTTCTGGTACTTTTATATATAATTAATATAAGAATCTAACTTAGCAGTTACGAAATTACCTAACACTAATATAGATATATAAATGTTAAAGATGATCGAGTCAGTATTGTGCAAATCGTTTAGCTGAACAGACGTGGCAACAAAAAACAATAAAATACTAGTCGTTATGAAACAACAAGCGAATACCAAATAATATTACATTTATATTTGCGACTTCTACAATTAATTCTCTTAGAATTTACTTAGAAGTTACTAAAATGGATTTTAAACAATTGTTTTATCGTCGTAAACTGTGAAAAGCATGTCGTGCTGAAAAGTATGCTATGATTTTATTAACATCGAATCAACAATATTACAATGTACTCTACTAAATACATAATTACAAGCAATTACTTACCAACTGCATTTATATATCGATATAAATAAATACCTTGATACATATAGACATTTATAGATAGAAAGATAATAGTTAGAAACATAGATAAGTTTAGCAAGCAGTGAACCGCAAGCGAAATGATTATTTTGAGTTAACAAAATTCTCATCCCAAAAGCATCGTTTACAAATCCCCCAGATACCGATAAATATGTATATAAGTACAATAATATATATATATATATATATTTATATATACTATATAGTTACAACATGTGAATGCACATTAGATATGTTCGGGTTGATTGATGATGATATTGCGCCTATGCTTAGGTGCGGCTGTCGCAGTGGGAGCCTCAACTTGTACATTATCAGCCGCCCTGGAGTGACTGTTGTACAAATACTTGTAGTATATAGGAAATGTTTCTGCCTGTACACACAAATATGTGTGAGCTTACCGTGCAAATTATACAGCTCTTGTGCCTGTCATGCTTAAAACCAGACAAATTCTATAATTTAATATGCGTGTGTGTGTGTCAACTAATATGATATGGTTAATATATAGCACAGTAAATCAGAGCACAAGGTAGGCAAAGAAAAGTTTTTAATTCTATAAAAAATTTTGTTGGTCCTATTTCTGTACGTTTTGTAGTAAATAAATATATTTTTTTAAATTTATATTCATTGCATAATATGCAACAATACTAACTGATACAAATTAATCATTGCCACTGTCAACCATCACTGATATTTACTGTGATTTTTTGGTACTTCTCTTTTCTTTTAAGCTACAAATTGAAATTTATTTTACGCAAATTAATTTCATGTCAGCGACGTTAAATTGTGCTGTTATTTCAATTTGCTGTTGCTTTTGGTCGCTCTTTCGTTTGCTTGTTTATTTGCACATTTCGTCAGCCATTGAATTCTGACTAAGGACCTTCAACTAAGCAGTTGAGCAGACAACAAAACACCAAACAAACAAACACACACACACACACTTTCCCTAACACAAATTGTACTTGTGTTTGCACTTCATTTTCATATTTAAGTTAATTTATTATGCGAATTTTGATCAATTATAAAGTTAACTACAAGTTACTACACTTAAAATGTTAAATCCCCACAAGTATGTGAATGAGAAAACTCAGGAAAATTATTTAATACTTGATATGTGCTTTTATTAAATGGCTACGAATAATATCAATGGCTGGAATTAACCTTAACTACTCTATGTATAGCCAAACAAACAACACTAAGCAGTTAAACTTTTTGTTTAGTATTTTTTTTTAGTCCTCCCCTTGCTGTTTTCTTGTTGGCAGCATGAATTTATAATGTGAGCTGGCATTAGCTCAGTCACATGCTTAGTTGAAGGCTAAATGATGGTGTCGCCGCCAGTTTTTGGCATGCTTGATAGCTGTCCGCGACAGTCGCAGCTGTTGCAGTCACCCGCACACTCGGAGAACTCAGCTCAGATACAAAACAAACTGTAGCATACTTTTCAGCGTCAACAGCAGCAGCAACAACATTAAAGTAATTTTTGTCACCCATTTCGAAGCTGGCAAACTTGCCAGAGGCTGTTTAAATTATGCAACATGCTTTTAAGAGCTCAAAAAGAAAAAGAATCGACGACACCAACAACAACAAAAAGTTACTCAGATTGCGAAATATTTTCACAACAAACAATATTGAAAAAAAAATACAAATTTGTTTCTCAGAGACATTCCTGTCATTTTTGGCAAGCTTTTTGACCGTTTCTCGCATATATATATATATATATATATATATATATATATAT
>JBANCX010000095.1:0-10266 GCA_037040065.1 Dettopsomyia nigrovittata
GGATATAGGATATAGGATATAGGATATAGGATATAGGATATAGGATATAGGATATAGGATATAGGATATAGGATATATTCTCCAGAATATATATATATACCTGAATAGATATCTCGCTATATATCTCGATAAATAGCTCGATGTACCCTCGCTTTATTATTGTTAATATTATTTGCTATTGTCTCTGGGCATCTATCTTTTGACGCCCACCCGTTGGCTATTTTTTGTTCATGCTTTTTGATTGAATTCGTTTGAGCGCCATCACCTTCGATTGTTTCACTCCATCGCTTGTCCGTTCAGCTATATACATTGAACAGCAGCATCAGTCTGCTTTTTGTCCTATCCAATGGTTCAAATGTGCATTTCAATCTTTAGCCAAAGCAAAAAGAAAATAAAGCCAAAGAAAAATCGCCTTGATGCAGCATGTTGAACATTTTGAAGAGCGTCATAGATAAGCTTGATGCACCTCATCTCACAGCCTTCTTGCAGCGCCTTTGAGTGGGAATCAATACTATTGTGTACGATTAGTACCTTTTGCTTGCCACATCTCCGTCTCTCAGCCGCTCAGTCGCCCAGTCGCCCAGTCTCTCTCTCTGTTTCTCCATGTCTCTTGAGTGGCAAGTACAAATCAACCTTAGTATGTGCCAGTCCCTTCAGTTGGCTGTCGACATTGATGTCGTTATTGTCATTCATATGGTCAGCTCTGTGATATCTGTCCAAATCTGAGCTCTACAATAGTAAAACAGACGGATAGACAGCAGCCGGATAGACAGACGGAATGCAGAAAATATGCAATTGTGCATTGTGATTTGCAGTAGTTGATAAAATATTAATTGGATTTTTCATTTAACGCTTACTCGTCAGATGATTTCCAGTTTGCTTTTGTGATAAATGTAATTTCCGTAGAAAGATTTTAATTTTTTGATTTAACTGTACACATTTAACACAAAGAGCCTAATGAAGTTTTAGCCAACTGTAATATTTTTACTTGGTAATAAACAAAAGAACTAAAAAAATATTGCTTGGAGTGCTGTTGTATTGCTATTTTGCTTTCTTGTACTTGTCCGGATAGATATTTCCTGATTTTGAACTAAAAAATCAACATTTGAGATTCATTTTTATTTAAGGAAATTAATGAATCTTCGTAAGTTTAATCAAAAAAGTGAAAATAAATTAATTTTTCTAACAGTTTTGTATTGAAAATTGAACTATTTTAATTAATATTAAGTAATTAATAAAACATTACTTTTTTTTTTTTGATAATAATTAATATTAATAATTCTTCTATAATAATTTGCTCTTTATACATATGCAACGAATTAGAATTCTCAATTGGTTCTTGGGTTAAGCTGATGCTATGGCAAGAGCGCGGCTTTAGTCGATGGCAAAGATCCGGTTACAATTCGTGGCTTGAATGCGTATATGTTGGTAAACCACTGTTGGCTCCGTAACTGCTGTATAAAACTAATGTCAAAGGTCAGACTGCAGCTACTGCACAGCTGCACAATTATTTTGCCAATAACGCAATGAATATAGTATAAAAGTTGGTTAGCTAAGGCAGAAGCAGCTGTTACTGCTGCTGGTGTGACTGCTGTTGTTGCTGTTATTGGTATCGCCTCCCCGACTAACTGGCATGCCACATACAATTGCAATTATATCACTCATACGAGCTGTAGTCCGACCTTGCACTGCTAAAGCCACAGTGAACGCCTCTGGCTAGACTTTTAGCTGGAACTAGAGCTGGAGCAATAAATGTGGTGGCCAGGCTGGCACTAATTGCCAGTTTACTTTATGCTCTAGCGATTACTCATTATTCAATCAGCTAGCTTGAATGCTTTAATTGCGTTTGTTTCGCTATTGCAAAAAAAAAAGAAAACCAAATGAGAATATCACGTAACTCACGTAACACATATAAAACGTAACGCAATCGGAATAGTAGCTCAAACCGGACCAGCTACCAATTGTCCGTGCATTGACCTTATCCGCTTAGCGTTCAACAATTCCATCTACAACTTACATACATATGTACGAGTATGTATGTATGTACTACAAGTAGCTAAATCAAAAGACGAACGCTCAGTTGGCACGCAGGTGACGCCCATCTAACCAACCATCTAATGCCAGGACATGCTAAATCTCAGCAACAGCTTACTCGACAGTCGACAGTTGGCAGTTGGCAGTCGACAAGCGTAAAGCGACAACCGACGGCCACACAATCAAACAAGAGCGTGTTGACGCACTTTCCACTTCCTTCACAGTTCACCTCAACTTAACGCTCTTCACCTTCACATACTCGTGCTCATAGTACAATGTATTACGCGTATACATATATATAATATTTTACGCGGCAGCAGCTGCCCCATACAACCTTTGAGAAATTAATGTGGCCATTGTTTGCGCCATTGCCACCGAATGATGCCGTACAGTGGTTTCAAAAACATTTTCAATTCAAAAATTAATTACATATACATATATGTAATAATAATATTGTTTTCTTAACTTTATTTATATGGCTGCAACTACATATGAGATTTATATAATATTCAATTAATTAAATCATATAACAAAATTATATTTTTTCGCAACTTGCTTGCTATTTACTTGTGACTTTTGTAGAAAAACGACTGCAAATTCATATGTAATTCATGAACGTTGATTACTTTTTCTTTGTCAGATAAGTTTTACACTGGCAAATGATTAAAAACGAGCCAAATAAACTTATAACAAAATTTTCTTTTTTCTTATAAATTATTACAAGCAAAACCCCACCAAAAGTCTGTAAAACGAATTAAATTAAATAAAAGTGGTCACTAAATATGCAAATAATAAATACATCTCAATGATTTCATAATTTTCATTGAGAAACTACAACGAACAAAGGGTTATGTATTTTAAAAAATGATATAATATTTATGAATCGAATAATAGACAACATTTTTAATGCTTATACAATATCCGTTCGTAAGACCCTTGAAATTAAATTTATGGACTCGTATTTTTAGTATTCCATAGACTACTACGCACAAGATAGTTTAAGAAATTATCTAACACTAAACATTGATATCGATAGTCGATAAGTTGGCGTTTTAAGAGATCATCGAGTTAGTCTTGCGGAAGTAATTGAGCTGAACAGACGTCGTGGCGTCAAATTAATCAAAAATCTATATTTAATTAGCACAAGACTGTAAAATAATGAAAACACAATGATATATACTTAAAGATAATCTTGGCAAAAAAATAATTGAATATAATTCAACAATTTTGTTTCATTTATTCAAGTTATTCTTTTAAGACCTGACCTAAGACAATGCTGACGAGCCTCTTTGTCTCATGTCTGTTGACATTTACGCAGTTGCTTTTATATTGGGACAGTAATTGAGTATACTTGTGACACTGTAGGATCATTTTCGAACAACTTCATTACCAGGCTGGTGCGTAGGCTGAGATTTAATTTGAATTTAATTTAATTTGAAATCGGCGTCAATGGGCTGCGTTTGCTGCTTTGCTGCCTTGCTGGTTTGCTGCTTTGCTGCTTTGTAAGCGGGGCGTCATAGACATACATACTTGCTTGGAGTTCAGGCCAAAAAGGCATGTGATTAAAAATTGTTTACAAAGTTCATTGACATGGAGGAGTCAACGTCGCTGATGGCAATTCCGGAAGCTATTCACCAAAATGCCAAAAGAAAAACAAAACAAAAAAAGAAAGGAAAGGAACAAAAAAAAACTCTATCAACAGTCATACATCAAGCAAAAATCAAGCAAAAGCAAAGAATGTAACACTAAGACGGATGGATCTCTCATTCTCACTCTCTCTTAAAGCCAAAGAGTGAATTTCACGTTAATATTTTATATATAAAATGTTCTTAGATATTTTGGTTATAATTGTAATTGATTTTGGGTTCCGGAAAAATGCGCTGTCAGCAAACTATACGAATTCAAGACAGCGAACAATTAGAAGAACGAAAAATACAAAAAGAAAAAAGAAAAAAAAAACTGAAAAAGTTTTGTCCTAGTTTTGTGTATAGCTGCCAGGAGCTAAGTAGAAAGTGGAAAGAAAAAGTTTTTTTCCAAAACTCAAATGAATGTAAAATAAAAGAGAAGAAAAAGAAGTGGGGGGGGGGGAAGAAAAAAGAATGTAAGATAAGTTTGAATGCACTTTTCAACACTGATTTCAACAACAACAGGAGAGAAAACCAAACTTGTATCTCTTTTCTTCACTCTCACAAAAAGAAAACTCAACTCGGTTTGCTGCAAATTTCATTTTTTTTCTTTTGAGTAGCACCTAAAGTTAACGTTCTCGTCCTTTTTTCAGCTTGAAGGCCAGCTGTATATATTCTATTTCTATTGCGGCTAAAAAATTCTGCTGACAATCACTTACGGCACAAAATGTAAAGAGCCAAAAACGTGACTTAGCGTCAAAAATCGAACAACCTTGCCACATTGCTCAGTTGCCTCTGTTTTTTTTTTTGGTGGAATTGTGCACGGCAGCAGCAGCAACAGTACAAGTAAATTAAAATAGGCCAAGAGTTTGTTGTATTTTTTATTATTTTTCTTTGTTAGCCAGTTAAGGGTGACAAGAGACTTAAAAGCAAAATCTAACAATGCTAAATATTTAAAGGAATTAAGAAAGAAATGTTATTGTCACTCTTCCTCAGTGAAGAACTCAAAGTATTGTAAATTTTCAAGTATTTTCAATGATTCAACTAACTAGTTTTTATATAGACTAGAGTTTGGAAAAGGTTAATTGTTGAGCTCATGTTAAGCTTGCCACTCTTGATGAAAATAAATATCCTTGGGTGGCTGACATGGTTGTCACATCGTTAGTCGATGCTTTTACTTTAACAGACATCATTATTTATAAGCCTTTTACTTACTAGATTGCCACTCTCAGCTTAAGCCCACCAAACACGCTGTAATATATATGTATATGTACATATAGATATCACTCATACGCCACGAACGCCATGAACGCCACGAGACGCATCATTGTCACAGCTGCCACACAAAACCAAATATGTATGAAGTAAAACTAACAGGCCAAAAATGTCATATAGGAAATTGATATTCAGCTCGTATGAGAAAGCCAACATATCCAAATGCTTCTTGTCATGGATAGATAGATGCACAGGTAAATAGTAGATACATATATATGTATCAAACTAGTACTATAATATACTGATAGATGTCAGTTGAAGAGTTGTCTAACACTGTCTGTCAAGCTGCCGGTAAGTGCATTTCAAGTGATTGCAATAGTTGCATATCATGTTGCATTCAAATTCAATATTATTTTCAACTTTAAATTATGATTTTCGAGAAAATTTATATAAAAAGTTCATTTTTTTTTTCGAATAGAGAAACTTAGTTTAAAACTTTCACTAAATTCATTTGTGATATAGCTTTAATATAACGTGACAAAAAAAAATTGTATTTTTTTCTTAAAATACAATACTTCTCATACTATTTAGGTTCAAAATCCAATATATATTTGTTTTGTACAAGTTATTAAATTTATATGCTTTCAGTCAATAATAACCATTTTCCTTGTTTTTTCAAAAAAACATTTCTTTTTTTTTCAAGGGACAGACATTATTAATATTTCGACTGTCAAAGGATATTTATTAATATTTTTGAAATGCACAAAAACTCAAAAAGCAAACAAAAACATCATTTTTTTTCAAAACGAAAAACTTCACAACAAAATTAAACAAAAAACGCATTTTTTTTTAAACGAAAAACTCTAAAATTTGAATTGATGATTTCATCAATTTTACGTTTTTAAGGTTTTTGGAATAAATTTTAAACAATTATATCTAAAGAAATTGATAGAATTGTATTTGAGCTTGATTTTAAAACAAATTTAACTGATTTGTAATTATCCATTTATATAAATATTTTTCTAAATTTATTTATTTTTTAAATTTATTTTTGTAAATAATATATTTTATTTAAATAAACTAAAAACTTTTTTTATTTGAGATAAAACAAATTTTTTTTTAAATATATTTTTTTTTTGATTTTTTTGTTTGGCATCAACTCCAATTGATATTATTTTATTTCATGTGTACAGGGTATTAAATCTATATGCTCTCTGTCAAAGATAACCATTTTGCCTTCTCTTTTTTTTTGTCCCCCATTTTCTATTTTTTTTTTTGTGGGGCGGACATTATTAATATTTCTCTTTTTTACTGTCAAAGGATTTGCCCTTTGGTTTTTCTTATATAAATATACAATATGCAATATATGCGTACATTTTGTATGTTTTTTCTTTTACTTTTTGGCGCTTCACCATTTGGTTGTCATGGGCGATAAATATATATGTATGTAGTATGTATAAAGAGGACATAATTGTCGCTATTGCGTTGCCTGCGATGGAAGCCCCAAGGCATTCAGCCACATGCCTTTGGCAGTTGGCAAATGTTTTTGATTTACTTAACAGCTGCTCTCAACCAATCCAACCATCCAATAGTACTTCCTTTCTTTCACCCACGCTCTTGTTCCTTCTTGTTTCTACAAGTAACCAATGCCAGACTTTTAATACAACCATTCCTTTACCAGTTGACCTAATTTTGTTTGTTGTTTGCCGTTGGTGTTGTTGGTATTGTTGTTATAGCCGTCTGTGGTTAACTGCTTAAAGTATAATTCATTATGTTTTTGGTTCGGTTTGTCACTTAATTTGAGTGGCCATACCATAGTCGTATTCTACCACACAGTTCCTCATTCTATTTTATGGCCTTTTTCCTTTTCCTTACCCTCGCTTAAGCTTTGGCTTTAGCGGGCAATTTGCCTGTTAACTAATTGTTCACGTTGCAAATCGATCAAGCCTCCAAACGGTTTCTACAAGTCCCAAATGGCTCTCCCTTCCAACCACTGTCCATTGCTCCAGTTTTTTTTTCTGTTTTTTTTTTACGCTCTCCTGTTGACAACTTCTTGGACTCTTTGGCGAGCAGCTGTTTTTGTGTTTGTATTATATACCCGGGGTTATGGGAAAACCGAGTTTGATAGTTTTAAGTAAGCATCTACACAAAATAAACTCATACATATGTATATATATACTTGATTAAGATCAGTTGACGAGTCTGAGATCTGAACAAATATATATCAGCTGTCATAGCATCTCCTATTCTAATCTAAAGACATCAAAATTTGATATCAAGGTCTGTATTTCAAAATAAATAATAAATATTGCGAACAACTTTTTTGTTTTCCAAGATATTGTAACTAAATTTGAGTATTTCGGGTATAAATATGATATATAAATATGAATCTAACCAAATTATTTCGAAACTGGACAGTCGTTGTATGGAAAAATGTGTTGTTTTCCACAATATTGTAACTAAAGTTGGAAATCATTTGTTTGAATATGATCTACAACATCTGGGCTACTAGTTTTATGCAAATCGGACAACTATATTTTAGGAATAAACGGTACAAAAACAACTAACACTTTTCAAAGAATATATTTTTGTTGTTTTTCTTGAAGTCGAGCAAGTACTACTATTAATAGGCAGGGTATCTTGTAGTCGAGCACACTCGACCAAAGCTTTCTAATATGTTTTTTTTTTTGTTTATTATTTGCGCTACTTTTATGGGCTTCGCGACGTTGACAGCAATTTGTTTGGCTATATGAACAGGCTACTAGCACTTGCTATTGGTACAATGGAGCCTGGTCAGAAGACGTAACTATTGTTCACTGTTTATATTTATTTTTTATTATTATTTTTATTTGTTGTTGTTGTTATTATTATTATTATTATCATATTGTTCAGTTGAGCTGAATTGAATGGTCTTCTCTCTTTTCAATACGAACATTTATTGCAATGCGTTGAAAAATCTGATTATTATTTTTTGGATTTTTGAATTGGGTTGCTTGATACGGAGCTCTATATTTCAATGTTTTATCCCTTTATTTGGTAATTAATTTATTTAGCTGGTAGAGCCAGTCCTTAACCATAACGTAGTGAATACCACCATACACATCGTGTTGTATAGCGCTATTACCTCTAACTCTTGCCTCATCAGACTTGCTCAGACATTTGCTTACCTGCTTTTGCTCTTGTTTTTTATTCTTTTTTTTATTAATTTATTTAATTGTTTTTCAATGTTATTTTCAATGAAAAGAGAATTTTTTTATTTTTCAGTTTTCAATCTACCCCTTGTGAGCTACTAATGTGTACGTATATAGTACACTTTTAATTAATTCATACGTAAATTGCAAGTTTTATTCAAAGTGTCAATAGTAGTAGTAGAAATAGTAGTAGAAAAAGTAGTTGTCCTTCCCCCTATATGGAAACTTATATGTGATCTATTTATAAAAGAGCACTTTGTTGATTTCCATGAGCATTACGAGCAAAAGTAGCTTTTCACTAACTAATAGTTGCAATTGTTGTTATATATATATATATATATATATTACCTTCTGTTGCTGTTGCTACTAACCTTGATTGAGCTGCTTTGATACAAAGTGCGAGGTACGAGGCATGAGGCATGAGGAGTAGTACAAACCTACTGGTTTGCCCTGTCGCATCCAATTAACTTTGTTTGCCTAATCAGAATGCAACGTACACACACTCTCTCTCTCTCTCTCTCTCTCTCCGTAGTGCTGTCAAATTGGCTTCTTTTTATACCTGTACTTGGTACTCATTGCATAAGAAAAGAGGGTTGACTAATTAAAAAATATGGAAAATTTATAGAACATGCAGATGAAGGCAACTAAGACTTACCAAGAAATATGTATACTTATGTAAATATACAAACATATATATTCTTTATAAGCATCAACTGTCGGTGTCAGGAAAGCCGTGTCTGTCTGTCTGACCATTCTACTGTCCGTCCAAGAGCTAGAGACACGATTGGTAACAAATTGTACTTATAATTGGATATTACATCTGAATTTTATAAAGAAAATAAGTCATTTTATTGAAACCTTTTGGTTTCTTTAAGATTATATTGTTCTCATATAAAAAATCGATGAAAACAAACCATTTTCTATGGAAAAATATTTGTTTTCAATCATTTTTTGGTCAATTTATTCAATTTTTGTATTGTAATATATATATTACGTACAATCTATCTAGATTTCTGAATTGGGAGTTGACAATTTCATTTTCGCATACAGTTGACCAGAGCTTTCCTATTTTGTTTTTAATAATTGTTAATAGTTTCATTAGTATATTGTTATTATTATATTTAAATTATTATTATTATATTGTTTATTTTTAAATCTTTTTAGCCATATTTTTAGATCAAGAGTTGACAACACTGTCTCTAAGCCTGTGGCTGTTCAGTGTCTTTGCCTGTTTACGCCTTGGTATTGCTGCTAGTTTTATTTGGTCAACTATCGTCTGGGTTGCCCTTGCTCCACTGTCAGTGTGCGTGTTAGGACTTTGGTCAGGTCTTCAGGCTGTATAGTGTTGGCCTTGTACGTTTTATAGACTTTTATGAAAAGACACGCACATGCTTGCACATACACACACACGCACATATCCAGTTTGGATTCCGTATGACCCGATCGACTAAAGTTGTGAATATAATTCGGAATGCCATCTCAAGGTGCTCGACGGATGGCCTAGGTTCAAGGATCAACTTAAAATAATATTGAAAATTTGAGTCAACTACACACTTTACCTTCCAAAAACTCTTCAAAAACTATTTTCTTGTAACAAGAAAATTATTCTGAAAATTAACTTATGTCCGCCGGAGAAGTCAGTGCAGTTGTGCTTTCGCTAAAATTCAATTGTTCAATGATAGATATCGACGGAGCAGAGTAATAGTAAACAACATCCAATTTTATTATTGTTTTTATTATATTGAATTAAATATATTCGAAAAACCAGCGAATCCGGACACTTGACAAACTGACCTCGCAAATATACAATTATTAATATGAAAAAAGAAAATTCAAATCAAACAAAATACATTTTCAAATAGAATTCAAAGCGAATAAAATTATTTCATATTTGTTATGTTTTCACATTTCAAACAAATGTATAAATTATCTTTGAATTATCTATAATTAAAGCTTCAAAAAAGAGAACAAAAGAAAATAATATTTACACAACGACGAGTACTCGCAATTTTAAGCCAATTTAGAGGACAATGTAAAGTTCATTTAATCTTTGGCTTATACTTAGCGGAGTTTTAAACGCAATTCTCGCCCTGTTGTTGCCCCCACTTGCCTTTGCTAAATGCTTACTGAAGAGACCAATGGGGGTCAATAGTGGGTGGTAAATGGTGGTATATGCTCATCAGCTAGCGAGCACGTTACGG
>JBANCX010000095.1:22736-37470 GCA_037040065.1 Dettopsomyia nigrovittata
AAAAAAAAAATTTGTTAAACGCCGTTTGGCTTTGTCATCAGCCAATTCGCTTGAATTTCACAAGAAACTTTCGATTACTCATACGTAAGAGTATTTTGGGTTTTTTTTTTATACACTTTTAATGTCAGTAAATTGTCTGTTGTTAGTCGAAGCAGCAGCAGCAGCAGCAGCAGCAGCAGCTGATGCTCAAGCAGACGCTTACCAGACAGACAAGTTTGGGGGCAACAGCGACGTCATTGTTGGCCGCTGGCAACACGTCGTATGAATAATTCATACATATATGTATATACATACATACATATAAAATACAAATTCATTCAAAAAAAAAAATAAAAATAAAAAAAAAACTTGTGCTCGTGCCGGCCCGGCTAGCGCTAACGCTTGCTGCTGTTACGGTAGGTCAGCGACATTCGATAACGACAACAACTGTTCGTTGCTGTTGTTGCTGCTGCTGGCGTTGTCGCTGTTAACTGCTGCTGTTGCTGTTGCTGCTTATTGCGACGCTGGCAGCGACTGTGATAGGGCACGTGCTGCAGGCCATGCACTAGTAACAACAACAACAACAATTAGAAAGTTCTAGGCCAATTTTATATATATTAGGCCAACTGATCATATAATTGTGTCTAATGTTCGTGCTATTTATTGGCCCTAAAATATGATTAATCCATTAAACAAAAAAACAAAGTCTTATCAAGGAAATGCATTCAACAAGTGCAACTGCAATAACTTGGCTAATATCAGACGAATGCTTGAATTACTTGTCACACCAGTTATTGAAAGTTAGAAAACTAAAAAGTTGAAATGACCCTTATCATATAAAAAATCATTATAAAACAAAAATTAAACAGGAAAACACGATAAACAGCTCATGTGCTTGATTAATTGATTGGATTAGTTTTGCACATTTTTATATTTTTTTTGGTATTTTCTTTTCAAATATTTAAGTCTATTTATTTATTTATATTTCTTTAATGATATAAAATTTATTTTTAAATTTATTTATCAACTTTTTGGGATTTTTCTTTTCTGTCGTCTTTGTTATTGTTATTTATTTTCTTTTAATTAACTTACAAACTTAAGAACTTTTGTTCAAAAGGGTATTCCCCACAAAAAAAAACAAAAAAAAAGAAACGAAATAAAAATTCTTTACAAACAATCTATGCAAATATTGATAAAAATAGCTAAAACAATTGCTCAATCTATCAATATTTAAGTACATAGGTATGTATGTTGGCCAAATGTTTGTATTATCATTAATATATATATGTATTAATACAACTAAGTTGCTCGTTGATCGCTGAGAACATCGCTCTAAAAATGATTACAATTCACCACCTGCTGCTACATATGAACGATTGTAAATTTTTTTTGTTCTTGTTGTTTTTTTATGTGATATTTTGGGGGCTGGGTTTTTTTTAATTTCTATTGTTTTGTTTTGGTTTCTATTTCTTTTGGGTTAGAAACCTTTGGACCCCCACATTAGTTGTACTTACTTGTCTGGCACATTTTTGTATTTTTGTTTTTTGTTAGACTACTCTTTGGCACTGGGATTAGCTTGTTTAATACTGATTAAAAAAAAAAAATAAAACACTTTTTTTTTCTTATTTTTTCTTATTTTTGTTCTTCTATTTTTCTTAAAACTGTTTTTCTAATACTGATTAATTTATTAAGTACTTTAGTTTAGTTCTCAGTTCGAGTCGGTTGGATTCGCGAGCCGACGATTATCATTTGGCGTGCGTCTAAACGAGACTGATTCATTATTTCAGCTGGTCGCATAAATTTATATTTATACAAAAATTGCCAGAGCTGCGTGTGAGGCAGTCCCAGTCTGAGACGTTGGCTTCGTCGTTGCCGTCGCTGTCGCTGTCGCTGTCGACCGAGCGTACCGTTGTAGTCATTGATAGTTCGATATGATTGCCAATTGGTCGCTGCTGCTGCGGCCTCTGCTATCGCTAACAGCGTCGCTGTCACTGTTACCGCCATGCCTCTGTTAACGTTGGCGTCGTCGCCAATTGTCGTCGACGTCAATAGTACCATCGTGGCAAAGTATGTATATTACAAACACACTAACATATAATAATTATTATTTGATTTGATATTCTGATATGCCGAACGCGAACTTCCCACCAACTCCACGCTTACACCTCACTTCTCAGCAACTCACGAACTCGCCAACTCTTTAACTCTCACATATTCATATTCATTCACACATTTATTGATCCCATTCATTTCGTAGTATTTATGTATATGTGTGTATGTATATATTGAATTTTATCAATTGCGTACGAAAAATAGAAAGAATAAAATAAAAAATAAATAATTTTTTATGATTTGAATATGAAGGGGAACTTTTCCGATCGAATGTCAGGCACTCTGCTCCTTTAGCTTATCACACTTGAACACTTTTTTTTTTATTTCTGGGTGGAAGTGCGTCAATGCTTTGGCGCACTTCAGTAAACATACAAAGGTCATGTGCAGAAAATTCTCAATAAATTCCTTGAAGGAAATATATTCTCTTTCATTTGAGTCATCTCAAGAAACTATTTCATTCATGCCTGCAGCTGGATAGACAAGTACTATGTATGATAAGCTTAAAACAAAACATAATTAATTAATTAATTATTATAAAAACAAATATAAATAATCGTCTTTACTCACTGCTATTTAAAACTTGTTTATTATATATAATTATTTCATTATTTATATCTGATCATCATGAGCAATCCTTAAAATTTTTTTGTTTTTTGTTTTTTGTTACTTATAGTTGGACAGTCAAGGGGCAACTAATTGAATTTTGTTTGTATTTGCGCTGGCCAACTGACCAACCAAATAAATTGATAAGATTTTGTTTTTTTTATTTTATTTTATAATAATAATAAATAATAATAAAAAGAAGAAGAAGAAGAAAACACTAAAAATATACCCTGTTTATTTTATTAATGAAAATAAAGGGTATACCAAATAAATAATGTAAAAGAAAGCAGAAAAAAAATATTAAAAAAATAAATAAAAATTATAATTATTATTTAAAATTAAAATTAATCTTTTGTTTTATCAATTTTCTTAAATTTTCTTTATTTTTTGTTTTATATTATCAGTCTAAATTCTAGCTAAAGGAAAACAGAAGAAAAAAACCGAAAAAAAATTATATTTAAAAATTATAATTTATTTATGCTTTACTTTGAGGTTGGTTGGACACTCTTCTTTAAATAAATTATTAATTTAAACTTAAGGAAAATAGATGAAAAAAAAAAACCCGAAAATTTCATTAAAATCAATTGAAAATTTTTCTCTTTACTACATGTAGCTTTACTTCAAGTCCATTAAACTCTTTTTACCTCTCTTGTTTATGGGTCCCGAATGAAGAAACTCAAATCAAATATATGTATATATGTATAAAGAATTTCCAAAAGTCTAAAGTTCGAAATGTGTTCATCACAATTTCTAATAATAATTACGACATATTAATTGAAAATAACTTAAAAAATCAATTATCATCCAATTAGAACCCCACCAGAGACCTATCTACCCGCCAGCACCCAACTTCAGTTGGTCATTCTGTATGTATGTGACCCATATCGGTCGATTCGTAGAGTATCAACTTGACTTGACAATTTCATTCTCACTTTCGCTTATGACGCGCTTATGAGCTCTGATACTAATAATCAAGGTGATAAGAGCACAACAGCAACAACAACAACAACAACAACAAAAGGAGAAAATAGAAGAAAGGTTTTAATTGAACATAAATTTTCCACAATTAATTGTTCATTTAGCATTAAATTAATTCCAAGACCTACATAGTGGGGAGCAAAATTGAGTACACTTTTGCACGATGCGCCTTTCGGAGCGAATTAAACAAAAAGTACTGATCCAAATGAAATAATTTTTTTTTTCACTTATTCTTTAGTTAATACACTACAAATATACTACAAATAAGTAACGGTTCAACGAACATGGAAAAGGAGAAATTAACAAAACAATGACAACAGTTTTTACTTATTTATTACTTTTTCACTCATTTTGGCATACTTTCGATCAAGTTTTTCAAATTTTTCTTCGTTTTAAGGTTCTATTTGCAACAAATCCCCTAGATTTGATGGAGCCAACGTCTAGTATATAAAATTCAAGAGAATTTTTAGTTTTTTTTTTTTAATTTATTTAGAAATTCAATTGGATTCCTAAATAAAAATTTGAAAATTTATTTTAAAATTAAATTATAAAAAAATTATTTAATTTCTTTGAAGTCAACTAATTTAATTTTTATGTTTAAAATGAAAAAAAAATTAAATTAAATTTTAAATTTCTCTGTTATCATTGAAATTGTTTAATTGAAGTATTTGATTGAAATGGTTTAAATTAGTTAATTAATCAGATATTATTAAGATTTTCACTACAATAATATTAAATAATATTGAAATATTTATTTTTTTATAAATTAATCATATTTTTACATGTTTTTTTCTTATAAATCAGAAGCATTTTATGTTATTTGTATTATCGTGCCCATAAATCTTATCAGTAATAAACTTTGAGTCACGGCTGCCGGAAAAAAAAGATTGTTAAACATTAATGTTTATAGTGCTTATATAAATTAAACATAATTTTTAATATATATGTGAATGCACTGTGTGTGTGTGTGTGTGTTATATGTCATCACCTGTACAGGTAATGACATACTTATATATATATTTATAATACACATGTCGATTGGAGTTAATAATTAGCTGAAAACAATGAGAAAAAATAGATTGATTTCACAAATTTTACTTGAATTGACATTTTCTTTATTTGTTGTCTAATTGGCAGTGAACTTTGAACTATATCGAAAGCGATATATAAAAAGGGACTCACACATATGTATGTATGTACGACTATCACTCAAGAGAGCTTTGAAAAAGTTCTCTAAGGAAACGCATGCTCCCCTTAAAAGACAGATAGAGAGAGAATATAAGTACATGTATGTTAGTACTTATACTACTATTTTCATGATTGTATTCTACTAGCATTTGTAGTATTCTATTACATCTACACAAGGACATATGTATGTATATGAAGGTACACTTTAATAGTACTATTTGTAACATTTTACTACCCTTTTCTAATATACATATGTCGGTATAGAAGTAGTAGGCATGCATAGTACTATTTGTAGCAATCTACTACTATTCATTGTAAACATAAGTAATAGACTTGTATAGTACTATTTGTCATGTTCTACTACTATTCACTACACATGCACATAAGTAGTAGACTTGTATACTACTATTTGTCATGTTCTACTACTATTTACTACACATGCACATAAGTAGTAGACTTGCAAAGTACTATTTGGATTACTAATATGTGTTAAGTATTATGTTGAGGCAATTGGCAAAGTATTCTCAGATATAAGGGTCTGAAATTAAGTTATTGAACAATGCGTTGACTCATGAATTAAGCAAGGGATAGTAGTATATTATGTACATTGAAGGGGGGAAAGAAGTTAAGTGCGAGACTATCGGGGTGACATAAAACCAGCTGACGCCACTTGGGGCAAAGACATACATATAAGGTAAATACATAGATAGATACATATGTGCATACATATGTGTGTAGGTAGAGTTTTGGCGACTGATCTATTTATATATGTATTTACAATATGTATTACATGGCGCTATATTTATCGTTAGTCTGTTATTTATTTTTCTGTTGCTGTTGCTGTTGCTGTTTGGGCTATGGCAACGAATAAATATGAATTTCAGTTCAGTCAACGTGACGTATGCGCAACGTCCTGTGACGTAGGCGAAAGGTAACAAATTGCAAATTCGCATTAATTGCCGTTATTATCACTCTAGCGTGTTGTCCATTTGTGTTGTTGTTGTTGTTGTTGTTGTCGTTGTATGTTGTTGACAATATACATAATTCGCATTATATTTGACAATTTGTCTGATTATGATACATACACACACACACTCACATATAACATTATTAATAACAATTTGTCGGCATAATTGAAAAAAAAAAAAAGTTGCTTATCAGTGCACACATTAACCTAATCAGCATAAACAGCTAATAGCCGCATCGCCTACATCAACCCTCCTCCTGTCATCATCACTAGACAACCCCATCTCAAATTTGACCATTTAGCGATGGCCTGTGACGCTCTCAGCTATATTTATTATACTATTATACTATCCTATTATATATTATCTTATTATATTGTTTATCCTATAGACACGTTGGTTGCTGTTCTATGCTACACTTGGACAAACGGAAAAGTAAATAAAATCAATATAAAATGAAATAAATTTCAATAAAAAAAATGTATTTCATATATTCTTATTATTATTATATTTTTAATTTAAATTGATTAGAAATTTTAAGAAATTTTTTTTTATACAAATTATTAAATTTGCTTTATTTCAATTTATATTTTTATATTTCTTATTTTTTTTTTAATAACTAATAAACTATTAAAAGTTGAAAATTTATTGCTTTTATCTATGAAAATGTTTTCATGTACAATTGATGTTAAATTCTTATCAAATAATTGCTAAAAATAATTAATATTTATATTAAAAATTATAATTTCAATTAAGTTTCTTATCAAGAAGACTTTACATGTATTTTTCAATTGAAATTTTTCATGATTTTTAAGTTTTAAAAACAATAATTTAATTGTTTTATTTTGTAGTATGGAAAATCAATGAAAATTATATAAAATAGTTACAAATTTTAATTATATTTTACTTTCATTTCAAAATTTCAACTTATTTCTCTGATCTCTGAATTAGTCAATTATTAGTGACTAGTTCTCTAAACTAGAAGTAATCTTAGTTTTACTAGTTAATAAATAAATAAACATATTACATCATAGTAAAATTCAAATAAAAAATGATAATAAAATAGAACCATAATTTAAATGAATTATAATTCATTGTGATGCTAAATCAGTTCCTATTTAAATATTGTATTATTTTCTTTCAGTGCATGTATATACGAGGCATGACTAATTGATAAGCGCGTGTGCGACTTTTTATCGCGTGCCAGCGCTCAACTGCTCTGTTACGGCTGCTACGGCTGCTGCTACGGCTGCTGCTGCTGCTGCTGCTGCGCTTGCGGTTGCGCGCGTTTACTTCTAATGTGTCAACAATTGTCGCGTGCGCATGTTATTGTTGTTGTTATGATTGTTGACACTCTCTTCTGGAGCAATTGACAGCAATAATTGCATTGGGTGAGCAGCAGCAATTGAAGGCATTTGAGTAGTAGTATGCAGGTGATAATCGCTCAATTAGTCATCTGTGGATTAGCACTACAGCAAGCCGTTGTCTAGCGAATCCGCTTGCTATTGCTGTTGCTGCTGCTGCTGCTGCTGCTGATGATGATTCAAATAAAAATACCAAAGAATCAATTGTCAGCTGACGCTCCGCTACAATTAAATATTATTAAACAATGACCTGCACAACAAGAAAAAAAAACAAAAAATTGCTCTCATTTCAGCGAGTGACAGTCAATCTCTCTCTCTCTCTCTCTCTCTGTTCAAACGATCGCAATCGGTTATGCTCAACCGTCGTCGTCCCGTCGTGTTGTCTGCTTCGGCAAATCTCTTACACATCATGCAAACAGTTCCGTTTTGACTTTTGCCATCGTCACGCAAACAAACAAATAAAATAAAGAAGGCAGCGACGTCATCGTTTGTTGATCAGCATTTCCAAAAATATATACATATATATATATGCCACAAATTTGCATGTTGTACGCTTCACCATCTCCACAAAAAAAAGAAAAAAAGCGTGCGGCACGATTATGCCACACACTCAGTTAAAAGTATCTACAAATAACAATGAGTAAGGAATATAAAAAAAATATTTCGATTCACTGAAATGCAAAAGAAAAGATTAAATTTGTATTAAATGAATTTGAAAATAATTGGAAATTGTGAGTAGTTTTTTGATACTATAATTTAAATTTATGAATATATTTTTATTAATAAGTTTGTACAGTAATAAGATTAACAATAAAAATGTTTCAATTATTTTATAATTTCATTTTTAAGTAATCGTTCAGCAATTTCCTATTTTTTGTTGCCCTTTTTCTTTTTGTTTTTAACTAGAAAAAATTGATTTCTTGAAAATCAGTTTAAGGAAAGACTAGAGATCATCTATTAAAGTTTCTTTGATTAATTTTAACTTATGCCAAACATCTAAATAATCAATATGAAATAATTTATTTAAGAATGAAAGATAAAAGCTGATCAAGACTTTGTAAGCTAAAGTCAGAACGATTATCTTTAGTCCGTCACAGCTTTTACACCCTCGAAAATGATTTTCGACCGTTTGTTCCTATATCAGCTATACTCGTTTATATAATATACTGGTCTGATATTGCCGCTTTCGATACATCTATCTAGGAACTTAGCTTGTCGTCCTGATAAAGTATATAGAGACTTTATGGGATCGGAGATGCTTTCTTCGATATGTTACTCATTTCAGCACAAAATTCTAATATTCTCTAGCGAGGCTATAAGAAATAATTAAAAAATATTATAAATTCAATTAAATTTATAATTAAATAATAATAATCTGGACCTAGAACATGCTTAATTGATTGAATACCAATAAAGAGGTCATTAAACACCTGGAAAATATATTTGATAAGAAATATTTGACTTATTTGTGGATTTTATATTTATAAATTTATACTTAATAACTTAATAACAATTTAATTTTATAAATATTTTGTAACATTATAATATTTCTATTAATTATATTATTATTTCAAAACAAGTTTTGCAATTTCTACAATTTATGATAATCCAATTTTCTGAATTTGCCAATTTTTATAGATTTTTTTGTGATTTTTTTGTGTAAATAAAGAATAATAATAATTTGTTTCTTAAATTTTAACTACTCTTAGATGTTAATTCATTTAATTTTTATGTAAATAATGTTTTATTTTAATTTTTTTATATTTTCTTCTTGTTATTTGTTATAACTCTGGGTTGACTTTCGGGTTTTGACTTCAAGTGCAAGCTTTGGCATCGGCTTGCAGAGTTGACTTGAAAGTGTTTCGTGTCTCGTTATTGAAATTGCAATTCAAGATTCTTCACGTACACGTACACGTATATACCCAGACTCTGGCTATTATATGCCATACATATAAACATATACATATGTATATGTATATTGTAATATACTGAAAATATGCAAAATATATATACATACGTATGTATATATGTATATACTTCAAGCGACTTCAAACTCCACACACTTCACTACGCAGTTCAGTTGATTTACATATGCGGTGGGCCATAAAAACCAAAACCTTCCATCTCTGGGGCTTGTTGTTAAAACAACCTGACCATGTCGTGCTTGGGGCCTCAGCCTAGTGCCAGGCGTTGTTTTCTTCTTCTACGACATCTTCTACTGGTTCTTCTTCTTCTTATTTGTATACCCTGATCGCAAGAAACAGGGTATTATAGTTTTGTGAAATTATATGTATAAAATAGCTTAGAAGGAGGCATCACCTAACCTATAAGAGAATATATGTATATTCATAGGATCAGGCTCAATAGCAGAGTTGAATAAGACTTGTCCCTCTGTCATTCCGTCAGTCTGTACGTCTGCATGAACGGCGCATACTCAGAGACTATAAGAGCTAGAGAAACTAATATTGTTGTCTATGTAAGAGCTAGAGACACAAAACTTGGTCTCTCTTCAGCTGACATAAGAGAGATCGCTCGTATAATCGGTTGTTATTTGGAAAACTTTTCAAACAAACTTGGGAATCACAAGTTTGATTATGATCCAGCCAAGTTATAACTAAATCAGGTGTTTCAATCAGGGTATCCAGTAGTCGAGCATACTTGACTTAAGCTGTCGTACTTGTTTATTTTCTGTTTATTTTGTTGATGTTGTTGTTGTTGGAAGAAGAAGAAGAACAACAGCGGCGGCTTCAAATGTCACTTTGTGGCACACACTCAAATTGGCACTTGAAGTTGGGGCAAAATATGACCCAGAAATCAGAGCGCGGGTGTGAAAACTGAAAGAGTTGAAGACTGCTGGGCGGCAACTAGCTGCCCACAGACTGAGAAAGAAAGAACTTTGATTTTTCTCTAGGGAAACTGTTTGCCTCAGCACCAATAGCAACAACAACAGCAACAACAACAACAACAAGCTCCCGCCTACGTTTTGCGCTTCAGGTTCGCGCGTCTGGTCATGGCTATAAGTTTAAGTCTAAATCTGAGCATTTTCAATGTCTGGCTCCCACAGTTGTTGTTGCTGTTGCTGTTGTTGTTGTATTCACCGTTTTCATGGACATTGGCTAGATTTTTCATCTTCTTCTTCAACATATAGTATAAAAGTATTTTTTTTTTTATTGGTTTCATTCGCTTTTTTAGAGGCGTCTGCAGCTGCAATTTCTTGTTGTAATTTGATGTGGCAATGTAATAAGGCTAATGATCTGTTTAAGCGGGTAAATAGAACAGGTCTCTGCGCTGCTGTTTGCTGCTGACTTGAATTTTTCATTTGTTTTTCTTTTGTTTTTTAATGATTTGTAAGCTGATCCTAGTCCAAGGGTTGGTCACATTTCTACCAAGAAAAAAAAAAAAACTTTAATGAAAATCTGTTCAAAATGCAGATTTTATTTTTTCTTGATCGATTAAATTTATTTCAATTTTTACTTAGAAAATATAAATAAAAAATAAATTTAAAAAAATTTATAATATTTATATAAAATATAAAAAAAATATTGTTGCTTAGATTTTTGAATTAGATGCAAATTGAATAAAAAATAAATTATTTAAAGATATTTCCAACTAAAAATGAGTCAAAACTAAAATATTTCATTTTATATTAGAATCTGGGAATACTATAGAAATATATACAAAAAAAAAACACATTTTTAATCAAGATTAAACATATTTTCCGTAAAACTGACTCAAGTTATAAATAAACAGACTCTATGTCCAGGATAATAACTCTACGTGCAGCCCTCGCATATTATGTATTGCTTTGCTTCTGTATTGGTATTTAAGCATGTGTGTGTGTGTGTGAGTGTGTGTGTGTGTGCTTGAATCAAGCTTTGGTTGTACTACTTGCGCAATGGCCACCATCAAAGCCGCACAAAAATCACGTCAGGCACACATTCGTGAGCCAAAAGAAGAGCCAAGAACTTGCTAAAGAGTCTTTGATGTTGTTCTCGTTATTGTTGTTGTTGTTGTTGTTGGACAGACTAACGCTGGACAGACATGCTATGTTGTTGTTGTAAGTAGCCAAAGCAAATGTATCGATTTACAGCGCGCAAACAACTTGCACAACAAATGGAGCACAAGAAGTGGAACAACAACAATCCAAAGCAAAGGCAGCTGGCTGCTGCTGCTGCTGCTGCAACAACTCCAGGAGTTTGCAACTTGAAGGTGGAGACGCAATACAAGTTGGTGTTGACAACTTTTGTGGCTAAAAAAAAAAAAAGCTGTTAATGAAAATGCATTATTAGTCATTGCTGAGAAAAGCTTTAAATTATATATATTCTTCATCTATAGCACGATGAATGAACATTTAAGCACAAGAAAAAACCTTGAGTTGCTTTACACAGCTTTTTACTAGAACCGATTGCGAATTCTAAATGAAAACATTGCATACAATGCAGGAATTATATCGCTAATGAGCATATTAAAAATATTAAATTAATTAAACAAAAAACTCATTTTAAAATCAAATTCTCTAGAAATTTCGAAAGATAAATATTTATTTTAAAAAAATCAAGATTATTAAAGGCTTTTATGGCAACACTGTTAGTATACTATTTGTTGTGTAGTTGACAAGCTGCCAATGCAGCAAAAGCGCTTACAATGTTGAAGCAACCATGTCTGGTGCAACAACAGCCAAAGAAGAGGAAGCAGAGCCGTTCAGACAATTAAACAAATTTGATACAGACTCAGAAACTTGGAGATTTAGTTGCATTTTCGTATTTTGAAGTCGAAAAGGTTTTTGAACTGCATTGCGGCATTGGCTGGCCACTTCATGGGTTTGCATAAAAAAATTAAAGAACACAACCCGAAGGGCAGGCAAATGGCAAAAGGCAAAAGGCGTACGCAATATGCGATGGCAAAGACGTCAAACGAATGAATCCAAAATGCAACAGTCTGTGTCCACGCATAATTGAGGGCCACCCCACAGAACAGACTGAGAATGGATGAATGGATGACACATGCCACATGACACAATGAACATAGATTATTAGTAGCAGCAGCAGCAGCAGCAGCAGCGATAGCAGCAGCAGGTTAAGCTTCAAGTGGCTTAGCTTTAGATACATTTGTATCTGTTGGTGGTGGCGTGGGTTGTTTTAATGCTTAGCTTATCAATGTTATCAAATCAATCAATTAGTCAACAAATGGCTATGCATCAGTCATAAGGCTATTTATACACTCAAGAAAATTATAAATATACATATAATTCATTGTAATTGCATTGAACAATTTTCTCAATATTCTCATTATTCTCGTTAATTACTAGCTAATAGAATAAAGAATATTAGGAAAAAAAATAAAACATTTTCTCAGACTGCTGAATTAAAGAAACAGAAGAGTTCTACTTCAACAAAAAAAAAGTCCAAAAAATAGAGATTTTTATATGAATATGTGAATCATTTTTATAAAAAGTCTAAATTCTTTGTCGTAAGCTTAACTTGAATTATTAAAAAATTTTCCTAATTTATTAAATTATATTGAAAAAGTTAAATTTGAA
Source organism: Dettopsomyia nigrovittata (assembly GCA_037040065.1). Taxonomy (NCBI): domain Eukaryota; kingdom Metazoa; phylum Arthropoda; class Insecta; order Diptera; family Drosophilidae; genus Dettopsomyia; species Dettopsomyia nigrovittata. Next base: position 35,465 of record JBANCX010000095.1, read on the forward strand.
TTAATATTTAATAATACGAATCAATTAAATAGTTTTGCGTTTAAAATTGATAATTAAGTTTCTTTATGTGTAAAGCAGCTTTGCACGTGGTGCTCTCACACTCTCTCAACTGAACTCTCTTACTCTCTTCTTTTCTGTATGTGTGTGTGTGTGTGTGTGTGCGTGCCTCTCTCTCTCTCTCTGTGTTGATGTTTTCGTTACAAGGGTTGATCGATAAATGAGCGGCGAAGCATGTTAATCACCTGCAAGCCTATTGCCTAATTAAAACCATGGCAAAATGACCAAAAATAAATCAAAATGTCGCGTCGTCGCAACATCAAATCTTTTTCTTTTTCTTAATAACCCAATTAGAGCTACAACGACCTACGAGATATGTGGCAACAACACACACAGAGAGAGAGAGAGAGTATATCTAAGGTATATCTATATACATACATGCGTCATGCTCATTGACAATGACGCCACAAGAAGACCTGAGACAGAGAAGCCAAAGTAGGAGACGGAAAGACTTCTTTTCTGCACGCGTAACTCCATTTTAATGACGTCACTACTGATGTTGCCAACCTGACCTACAAAATGCCCCAAATTGGCAACGTTGAGGCAGCCAAAAAAAAAAAAAAAACAAGCAAAACTCAACGCATGAATGAACACAAACAATAACAACAACAACAACAAGTTGGTTGGCAACAAAGTTGCCCTCAACTTGAAAACCAGAAATAAACTTTCAATTGATTAGCCCGTCGATCGCCAGTCGAACTTGAGACTCATCATAAAAAAATTTGACTCGCTGATTCAACGGCTCATAAAAAAAAATTCAAAAAATAACAAAATAAAAGCAAAAGAGACACAAAAAAAAAGGCCAAAAGGCAACACGAAAAAAAAAACAAGGGAAAACGAAGGAAAAAAATATTAATTTGGCACCTGGAAAATTGACATTCCTGAAGAAAACTGCATTGAAAATACCCTGTAAACAATAAACAATAAAAAAAATAAGATAAAAAATCGATTTTGTTTGATTTGGCATTGTATATGCCCAAATATAAACATTTTAAATTATTATTAAAAAGCTTATCTAATCAAATTTTAATTGATAAATACAATTAAAACAAAAATATAATAAATATAATTTAATGATACAGATAACAAGCAGAAAATTACCAAAAAAAGTGAAAAATGTTAAAGAGATAAAAAAAAATTAAATTTGTTCTTATAAAGCTAAATGATAAACATTTTAATGATAGAACATTAAAAAAATAAGATAAAAATTCGTAAAAAATAAAAATTCTTTTATGTAAATAGTATTCTATCAAATAGATCAGTTATCGATCAAATTTCTAAAATAATTTAATAATTAATAATAAGTTTCTATAATCTACTTGAACAATAAAAAACTTAAATAAAATAAAATAAAAATAATGAAATTAATTTTATATAAAATATATTTCAGGATATTTGACTAAATTGTTATTAAACTTTTCCCATATAACAATGTCCTGGACCTTGAGCTTGCCCAATGGATTATATCATTAAGTCTCGTAGGAAATCACAAATTTTAACTTTAAATTAAAAGATTTTTTATCTCTAATAAATAATTAGCCCAATTAATTGTGATTAATTAAAATTAATCGTTTAACACTTGAAAAATTCAACAATTTAGTAACTTTTGTATGAATTGTTTGCTCAAACTAAACCAAGATAAGCTTTAAATCAGTATAAAACAAAAATAATAAAAAATATTAATTTTTTTTTTATTTTTACTGTCCACAATCCGCCAATCTCTGTCACATGCTATCGATTTTCCCTTTCAAACGTTTGTCAATTAGATTTGTTTATTTTTCTGTTGTTACTTCTAATCTAACAAGTTAAATATTATTTCACAATATTGGCTTAATAGCCGAACGGGGGCTATAACAAGTTATAGCTTGTTCCACAAAATGTGCTTAAACGTATTTCAAATCAATGGAAATTCCTAACCTAGCACAACAAATCGAATAGTTTAAAAAAAA
>JBANCX010000096.1:2094-21644 GCA_037040065.1 Dettopsomyia nigrovittata
TCCTAGAGATGTTATCACAATGTGGCGCCGATTTGAATGTACGCAACAAAGATGATGAAACGCCCTCAGGTATGCAACAGAATATTTAAGAGCATAAAATCAACGAAAATCCATTAAACAAGCACTTTCTCTATTCAAATCTTTATTCGTTAATAATATATTTCTCCGAATTAGAAAAGAATGTAATTGAGAATTAATCATTTTTGATGAATACATGTTTTAAACAGACTTGTAAAGTGATACTAAATTTATTTACCTGCTACTCTCTTAGATATCTGTGAGGATCCTGAGATACGTGAACGCATCGAACAGCTAAAAACGGAACAGGAGAGCAAACGACTGGCGGAAGCGCAAAGAAGGCGCGTTCGACGCTCACAGAGCAATAATACAAGGTAATAATTATAATAATTCAAATAATATTATAGATTTCTAGACATTTCTTATGATTTATTATTTTTTTAATATTTGAAAAGTGGTTACGCTAATAAATATTTGATTTATATGAAACTACAATTCAATTGAATTCTTTAAAAATTCATAATATTCAATATAAAATAATCTTTCAAATTAATTTTTATTATTATGATAATTAATTGAGTAGAAATGATATAATACATTTATATGAAGAAGGAAATATCTAAGTCTGTTTGCCCAAAATGCATTTTCTTATACCTAATATAATAATATTATATAATCAAAGTATTGAACAACTTTGGTAACGTTCTGCTCTTAATAAATTTGAATCAACATCCTGGTTTTAGAGTGCTGCTGATAGCCGTCTTTCTTCTTTTTGAAATGAAAAACATTATAGACAATGTTGACAAGCAATGCTTATCGACATGTTGCCGCTACTAAAATCCTATATAAACAAGCAGACAACTCTGATCAGCATCAGTCTGCAGCCTGACGGGGGACTGCTTGCAGTGCTTTGCAGCGGTTTATAATTTTATGTTAATAAGAATATTAGTGAATAATAATATTCCTAGATTATTTAAAAATACAACTAGTAAAAAATATAGTTAATTATTTTTTTCAATAATATATTTGATAAAAATAGTTATGAATTAAATTTCTAATTCTTTTTCTTTATAGAGCCCAATCGGTGCGTCGCACCAGCCTGCGAGACAAAACGCTTACAACCAAAAAAGATGCTGTGGAGGAGGCACGTCTGCGATTGCAGGCACAGGAGGCTACAGATACAACAACGACGTCTAACTCTACAATAGCGTCTGGTGGTGCTGAGGTGCTACCCAATGGCTATGGCTATCATACAACGTCCAGCAACAACAACAATAATAATAGTAGCAACAATATAAATAATAATCCAAATGCTGAAAAGCGACCCTCAACAGCCAGTCTAAATGGTGGACAACTGTTGACGCACTCCAAATCCGCGGATGCCGTGGATAATGTAACGCTCACAACGACACATTCCTATCTGCCGCGTCGTCCGCCGGATGGACGTGAAAATGATGAGCAGCTCTTAAGCCTTAAGGCTGGTGGTGATCCAACCGCTGGTGGTGAGCTGCAACGTGCCACATCTGCGGCAGCTGTCATATTGACAGAGAAGGGCACTGCTGCCAGTGCTGAAGCTGTACAAATACAGTCATCAAAGGATGCTGGCAATGGCAAGATCAATGTGCAGGTCACCGTATTAGTGGGTGAGTATTTTTGGAAATTTAAATATGTCCACCAACACACACACACACACACAGCTCATGCCACACAACACAATCAACTCACATATACATATAAAAGCTTCCTTCAATCAAAGAGCGTCACTTAAATGCTTCCTTTGTATCAATGTCAATGTATATGTGTATGTGTCTGTGTGCTTAATGTCTATTTAACGAGTCGGCTTAAATAAAAGATTCAAGGCATATATATATATATATATATATGTAGGAGGATGATGATGACATGACTGTAACTAGGACATGATGCACTAATAAAATACCCTGTAATGGTATAAAGAGATACATATTTTAGTCAAGCACACCCTAACTAAATACATAATAAAGAAAAGCCTGAATAATTTAGAATGAGAGTTATTATTGGAAAGCATGTTAAGTTAATCAACTATAATATATCCTGTCTAGGAGCTTCCTCAAAAAATTAGCACCTTAATAAAAACTATACAAACATGAGATAAAGAGAAAGGTTTATTTGATTGACTTATGTATGATCGTAAAACTTGTGTCTATCAAGAGTTTAAAGAAGATATTACTAATAGCTTATAAGAATATAAGAATAACAATTTAATCAATTTAATCAAATAAAAATCAAGAAATATAGCTAAAAATCATCATGCTCATCTTATATGCCCATCAGAAGCAATTAAATAGAACACAAATTTAATTTAAAACTCTAATTAAAGAAAGATAATACTAGTTTGAATTAAATACTATCGAATTAGACTAAAATTTTAATACCATTCTTAGTAAGATGACAGCTCAAAGCCAATTGAAGAATGTAGTTAATAATGGTATAGTAATCTTCATAATATTCATACAAAATCCTTCTTATTTTTGGAATAAAAGTAAAAAAGAACAAAGTTTAAAGTATTTAAATCATTTAAATCAAATTGTAAAAGTCCGATATAATTTTTAACAATATTTACGTATTACTTTAAAATTTTAGAATAATCTTTAAATAAATAAATATTTGTTTCTACATTTAAATATTGATAAGCCAATTTTAAAAGAAAATTTAAGAAATAGTTGTAGTTTAAATTAAAAAAACACATTTCTTTAATATATCTATAAATATAATAGGATCCTCGATAATTTTTTAGTATATGCTATAAGCCAAACCGTGAACCCATTGCTCCAAAAACTAAACGATCCCAAAACCGAACCGTATGAAAAAGAATATTGCATTTGAGAAATATTTCAGATTTTTCTAATTTGACCAACTTTATGCAACATACCCACTGTCAAGCCTTATATACCTTTCTTTTACTCACATTTTTAACATTTATATAAACTCACATTAACTCTTGCGACACGTCATAAACAACAACAACAAAATTTAGCTTTTTTTTTTATTCGAGATTATAGGGTATATACTACATATATATATGTATATATCAGCTTTAAGACACTCTGTATAAAATGAAGAACAAACAACAACAACAACATTATAAATAACATTTGCTTGTAATTTTTTGTGTTTATTTTTTGTGTGCTCGTTTTGTGTCGTCTGCCTGCCTGCCCGCCTGCATCATCAACATCATCATCATCAACGTCACAACCAACCAACTCACAAACCACCCACCAAAAAAAAACAAAAATCCTTCATGTAGACACAAATAGCACGCATCATCAGCAACAACATCACCAGCAACAAATGCAGCAACATGCGCTGCTGCTGCAACAGCATCAGCAACAGCAGCAGCTACAGCTACAGCAGCAGCAACATCTTCAGCAGCAGCAGCAGCAATATGTTGCTATGGATGCCGGTGCTGTTACATTATCAAATTTGAAAAAGCAACGTTCCCTATCACGTACCGCAAATGTGCTTAACAATTTTGAGCTTTCATCTACAACAACTGCAACTGCTGCAGCGGCAGCAGCAACAACTACAACAACTACAACTAATGGTTCTGTTTTAGGAGCCGCCACTACAGTGAATCACCATCACAACAACAACAACAATAACAACAGCAGCGCCAACAACAACAACAACAACAACAATGGCGCTACCGGACCAATTGCAGTACAACCATTGGGACTGGGCTCAATGAGTCCAAGTTTATTGGACTTTGAAGGAGCTGCACTACCAACCGCAAATCCAAATTCTGTCAATAAATTTAGTGGCATCACTGGCGATGTGGTCAGTGATAGCACAAGCTCCAGTCGCAAGTGCTGTGTGTTAATGTAAAATGAAAATGATCAGCCAAATAATGATTGATTGATTGATTGATAGACACAAACAGGGTATTAAGTAAGGATTGCCAGCCGTTAAGCTTACCAAAACAACAATTATTGAGATGGGATATGGGAAGCGTTATATACTATATATTGTATGTAAAATCAAACAATTAGCAATTTAAAGAGAAAATGAAAGAAAATTGGATAAGCAAGCAAAAAGTGTCTTTTTTTTTAAATAAATTAGTATTTTAGTAGAAAAAGAATTAAGAGAAGAAAATATTCAAAAGATAATTTTTTGAGTTCAATTATCTGAGCTCTTGAAAATACGACTTAAAGTCGTTGCATTTTCCTAAAAAAAAAAAAAAACAAAAAACAAAAAATTAATAAATAAATACATTAAAAATACAAATTTATATATATATATATATACTTATATGTATACGCGCTATATACACATTTTAAAAATTATATTTAACTAAAAAAACAATTAAGAAATTAAATCAAACTTTGATGTGTGTTTTTTAAATGTCAAGCAAAAGAAAACAAAAAAATATATATATATTTAATAGATATAAAGATTTCTCAAGAACTTTTGTTTTTTGCCTGTTCTTAAAAACATGTATGTGAAAGTATTATGCAAAAGTATAAAAAATAAATACAAAAATTTATCAATTACATGTACTATATTAGCAAAGACAAATTATATAACAAATAAATTAAAGAAAGCAATAGATAAATTTGCACGCACATTCAAGCAAAATTCATTAAAAAATAAAAACAAAGTAAAAATAAAAATTCACAATTTAAAAAAGAAAATAATCTAAATGTCAATAAATAGTTTAAATAGCAGAAAATGCTGCTTCCAATTGAAAATAAATTAGAAAAAAAAAATAGTTTATAATTATTTGATTTATAAATTTAATTAATTAATGCAAAAATAAGAAAATAAATTATATAAATTTTAATTTGCTTTTGCGTGATTTGAATTTAGTTAATCAAAATTTGTATTATTTATGTTAAAAAAAAAATAAATGATTTATACTATTATTATATGAAATTCCAGATAAATAAGTAAAAAAAAAACACAAAAAACACAAAACAAAAGAAAATACAACGCGCAATTTAGCAAATGAGACTTTCCTTTCTATTGATTTAGTCAAATGAATGCAAGTTTTTGTAAAATAAACAAATATGAAAAAAAAAGAGAAAAAACACAAAACTTACCTAAAAAATTAAATGAATGTTGTTTTAATTCCAGTTGGGTTGTATCGGAGATTTTCAAACTTCGTTGTATTAAAATTGTTGTTTGTAGTTTGAAATTTAAATTTAAATATCCGTTGGGTTGATGATTTGTGTCGACGTTTTGACAATATATCGAATAGATTTAATTGTTTGTAGCTATTTATCGATGTGGAGTTTTTGGTTCGTGTCTCGGCTAAGTGTATTTTTGTTAAATATATCGGTAGTTCCGGCTATCGATATATTAGCGCGGATTTTTAAATTATTTTTGAAAATATACAAAAGATTTTGTTAATTTAATTCCAATTTTAATTTTATAAAATTTTTTTTTTTAGTCTATTCTTTTTTTGCAGCAGCTTTCGTTTTGGCCAAACGTTTTATTCTTCTATCGACAACATGACGTAGACGTCGATCGGGTTTAACCAATTCGCTCTCATCCATTGGCTCGATAACCTGTCCCTTGCGTGTAATGACAGCCGGACGTGTTAGCATACGGAATGCTGTCTGTGGCACAAAATCTCGTCCGATTGGTGCACGTATACTGGCTTCATAATCAGCCAGAGATTTAAATGGGAATGGTACACTGGATACCATATGAGCACGTGCCTGTTTATTTGTTGCCGTCTCATTTATATACAGATTATCCTTGTTATCGTCACGTCGCTTCTCTGGCGCTGCCAACTTGAGTAATAGACGCTTATTACGTCTATTTATGGCTTCCTGGGAGATGCCAGCGCCTGCCCAAGAGCCCCAACCAGGCATTGCAAGCTGTAGATCAGCGTTCTTAACCTCCGAGTCTTTAGTCTTATCCTTATTAAAATCAGCTATTATATCATCATCTTCAAAGGCCTCACTAATAGTTAGCTGACGTTCCGCAGCAGCAGCAGTATCTGTCTCATCATAATCAGCCTCATCAACCGCTGCAAGAGCATCGTTCATGGCATCCGAGGAGCGCATAGTTTGCCTCCATGTTATGGTGGTTACTTTATTGGGATCAACAACATTTTCAACAGCTGTAGTAGTGTCCATTGCAGTGTCCGTTGTCTGCGCAGCCTTAACTATATCCACAACTGCACGGGATTTGGCCGATTCATCTTCATTTAGTGGCTCATCAATTTCCACACGTTGTTTGGTCTTTTTGAATGACAAATTCTTTAGATTCTTCAGCTCATCTTTTTCTTTTTTCTTAATCTTTTTGGTTTTTAGTGCAGGTTCCTTAAGCTTCTCCGCTTTTTTCCTAAGTTTAGCTAATTTTTTACTAATTTTTTCTTGAATATCATCCTGATGTTTTTCAAAGATGTCATCTATTGTTTGAGCTTTTTCAGAGGTTTCCACTTCTTCGATCGTCCAACCATTTAATACCCTGACCACTGGTTTTTTCTTCTTTTTTATCGGCGGCAGTTTTGTTTTGTTGGGTTTCACTTCCTTATCTTGTTGAATTTTCTTCTCCTCTGCAGCTGCAGTCATTTCGGCACGATGATCGGAGAGTAGTTTTTCATTTTGATTACGTTCCATCCAATATTGACGCCAATTAGGTTCCTCAGACTCTTGAGCAGTTGCTTCAGCTATTTCCACAGGTTTGCCTTTCGTCCAGGGATTCAATGGATCTTGATAGTCGTCAGATTTTGTTTCCAATTTAACTATAGATTGCTCATGCTCCTCATCTTCACTTTCAGTATCCATTTTTTTTTCGGTTAACTGTCGACTTACAGCCAATTGCTCGGCCAGATCTTTACGCACATCCTTATCATACTTGGCACGCACTTGTAGATTCTTCGCCCAAGTGCCAGTGTTCTTATGCCGCAGACTAGCACGCTCTTGAACGCGACTCTTTTCCAAAGCGTTTAGCTTCTCCAACGCTGCCTCCGGATTTGTCTTTTGCAGCAACTCAAATTCTTTCATTTGCTCCAGTATCTTTTGTCGTTTCTGCAGCTTATGAAATTTCTTTGATTTGATTTTATTCTGCATACGTGCCTTGGCTGATTTCTGTGATTCACGCATCTTCAAATAGGCCAACTCCCGGCGACGTGCAAACAGCTCATCCCGTGTCATTTTCTTTTGCATGAGCTCTTGCTCCCGCTGGGCCAGCGCCTTTTCATCTGTAGTATCGCCTATTTGTGCTTTACGTAGCTCACGTAGCTTTCTATTGCTGGCCTCCAGCTCCTTGGCCAGCTCCGACTTAACACTGGTCTTGATAGACTTGGCATGCGCCGACGTATTGATATAAATTGTTTCCGATGGGATAGGAAATATCTGCCAGAAAAAATTATTTAGCTATGTTTACCAAAAAAAAAAATATATACGGCACTTGCTTACCTGCGTCTCTGCTGAACGTTGCTTGGCCACCACAGCATCCCAGCGTCCCAGGTTTTTCTTGATACCTTCGTAGCCAATTTTACGTTTAATGCGATCGGCCACTGGCTTTTCCAATGGCTTCGATAGTACCTTCTTCGTATTGTGCACATTTTTTAGCTTCTTTCCGGTCTCAATATGCTTGGAAGAGCTACGTAATATTTGTACCAGATCATTAACACCCACTGCCCCCTTTGGAGCCCGATGCAGCTGCTGCTCAGTTGCGTCTACGCTTTTCACCAACTGGAACTCATTCTGCTGCGGTTGACGTTCATCCCGTGTGGATTTTCGTATATGCTGCACATTGCCCAGATTGCTAATTGCTTGGAGTAGCTTTTTGTGCGCCTTTGGATTATATTGTTCCTCATCATCACTCATTTTGTTTTATTTTTTTTATACACAAGAATTCGTACAAAACACGCGGTTCTCAGCATACAGCTGACAGTTATCGATAAGCAGCACTTGCACTTGTGAAATATATCGATAAACTGGGATTATACGATATACAGCAATCGAGTGCAATATGAAGTTAGAATTACAGCCTATTTAAGAAAAAGAAAATTACAAATTTACAGAATCGTCTTCAGCATAAATAATTTAATTATTTATTTGTTCTGAATTTATTCAAAACTTAACGAGCTAATACGTACATTATTTTGCAGAAAGTTATCGATAATGGGACATCGCAAGCAATGTAATCGCGAAAGTACCAGCTCTAATGCAGACGCGAAATTCCGGGGACGTCGTCGTGCTATGGCCGATATGAAATCCGGTCGTCATGCGGGTGGCAGTGCCGCTCAATCGTCGCCCCTAGTGCAGAGTCCCGAAAATTTAGAATGTAAAAACTTTCAAGATTATTTGCGCACCAGGCAAACACCCGAATCGTTGGAAGAACTCTATCAGCATCCACCCATTTGTTTAGCCGTCTACCGTGAGCTACCCGAAATTGCACGTCAATTTATAATACGGATACTATTTGTTGATCAACCAGTGCCACAGGCTGTGGTTAGTTCATGGGGCACGCAACAAATGGCCAAGTAAGTTAAGTTTACTACGAAGTTCAATTAATTCATCATATATCATTTACCTAGGGAACAAAATGAGGCCACAAGTTGTTTGACGGCTTTGAATGTTTGGCGCGTTACGGCTATACCTGGCGGCTTGACCGCTTGGGAGCTAACGCCAACGTTTAAGAAGAGCGTGCGACAGGTGCTATTGGGTGGCGGCAAAGTTTGGGCGATGACCCATTCGCTGGACAAAGATTCCAAGCCACGTGATATCGCGTTTTTGGACTCATATGCAATGTCCCGATGGCGTTGCGTTCTTCATTATATGGTAGGCACCGGTGGACGCAACAGTAGCAACAGTGATTCAGAAGCAATTAGTCCAGATGCTGTACGCATTTTACTGCATGCGAATTTGATGAAACGCGATGATCGTGAAGGTATTACCATAACCAGGCAAGGATTTCAATTTCTATTGCTGGATACACGGGCACAGGTCTGGCACTTTATGCTACAGTATTTGGATACGTGCGGTGAACGTGGACTTCCACAACCGGAATGTTTGTCAATGTTATTTCAACTGAGTTTTGCAACTCTGGGACGGGATTACAGTTCCGAAGGCATGAATAGCCAGATGTTGGCATTTTTACAGCATTTGCGTGAATTTGGCCTTGTATTTCAGCGTAAACGGAAGGAAGGACGCTTCTATCCAACGCGTCTGGCATTGAATGTAACCAACAAGGATGCAGCAAAGGCCACAACTTCGGCGGATGACGAACGCATGGCTGAGCGTGGCTATATTGTGGTGGAAACAAATTATCGTGTCTACGCCTATACAGATTCACCGCTTCAGGTCGCTGTACTGGGACTATTCACCGAACTGCTTTATCGCTTTCCCAATATGGTTGTTGGTGTGCTCACCCGAGATTCAGTGCGTCAGGCACTGCGTGGTGGTATTACAGCCGAACAGATTGTCAGCTATTTAGAACAGTATGCACATCCAAATATGAAGCTTGTGGAAAAAGCCATACATTCAAAATCCTGCCTGCCACCGACAGTTGTCGATCAAATTAAATTGTGGGAAATGGAACGCAATCGTTTCACCTACACCGAAGGCGTTGTCTACAATCAGTTCCTTTCACAAACTGACTTTGTTACCCTCCGTGATTATGCACTTTCGATCAATACACTGGTCTGGCAGAATGAACGTACACGGACCATGGTCGTTAATAAGAACGGACATGACGATGTCAAACGCTACTGGAAAAAGTACTCAAAGAACGGCGGTTAATAATCCAATCTTTGTACTACAATTTAAGCTTACCTCGTATTTTTTATATTTTTTTTTATAATTTTTATTGTATTAAGTCCATAAATTTTGGCAAGTTGCCTTTACTTAATTAAGCCAACACCACAGTTATGTAAGTAAAATTAAAATGGTATTACCTCTATTAATCAGAGAATCCATATTTAGTTTATTTCTGGGGAGGATTAGATTGACTGAAATATAAACAATTTAATCAAACATTTAATTTAATTAAAGGTAACTTACCTGACTTTATAATGAAAAGAAATTATTTTAAGTTATATAGATGAGCTTCAGAATTTCCTTTAATTTTATCTGATCATTAATAAATTATTATTAATACTATGCCAATAAATGAAACACTATTTACTCCAGATTATACATTAGGTATATAATATATAAAATACATAGTACATATATAAAAAATTGCATAGACAACACGATAGAAAACCATTAAAGCTTGACAAAAACACATCAAAAAATTTTGTTTAAAAAATTATCATACTTAAATGCATAATAATTGGAAAGTATTTTAGTATAGAATTGGTCGCTGCGGCATACAGAGATTATAATAGCTCTTTTTATCCCAAAAATCCATGCCTTTCCAGCCGCACCAGCCCTTAATCTGTATTGTCGATAAATCATCGCTTCCTGTATAATGTGGATCGAGTATAAGAAATTTGGCCTGTCCCGTCTGAACACAGTAATCGACTCCAATGATTGTGTGTGCCAGTACACCACCACCGATCATGACCGGTGTGCCTTGGGTCTGGAAATGCATGGCCAGTTCAGAGGCAATTGTAGAGATTTCACCACCGGAAGCAACGTGCAAGATTTTCGAATCGACATTTAGAAATCCCTGCAGGCACATGCTTAACTCTGTCGAGCCAATCCATTGTGTGGAACCGACAAATGAGGCTGGCTTATCATTTATTTTATGTAAATATTCCTGAACCTCCAAATGTGTAGGTATTGCACGCTCTGTGTAGCCTTGGAGCTGAAACCATGAACAGATCGTTTGCAGCGAACGATAGGCACAGCCCCAACCTTTATCCTGTATCTGTTGCTGTAGATAATGATAATAATGATAATTTCCATTTACCAGATACTCTTTGCCATCTGTAACACCACTCGGACGTACGCCTATATGTGTGTTTAGTAGTGGTGTCCATGCAGGTGCATCAACAGTATCGAGAGTATCGCATTGGAAGCGACACTGATTGGCACGTCGGAAATATGGACGTGTGGCAGGCAATGCAAATTGTAGCTGCAAACGTTTACGTCTCTCCTGCACACTAGGCTCGTCATCACTAAGCTCCTCCATATACGCACAGCTCAAGAAATGTCCAAACTCCTGCGGGTAAAAGTGATAGCTACGTGGTGCCAGAAGTTTTGGCGATGGCTCCTGTTCGTTAAGTCGATCACTCAGACATTGCTCAAACAATCGCAATGAACGACAAATGCTCTCAATGAGCACATCATATAAACGCAATAGTTTTGTCTTTTTACAGAGTATGGCCATGGCCTCCAGTCTTAATGGCACTTGCACTTTAGCTGGCTCTTCTTGTCTGACACAAAAGCTTAAAGCTGGATGTGGCAGAGCATCACCCACAGATAGTTCACGTGTGCGACAACGTAATACATCGATATTGATAACATCAAAGCCACAGCCCATGACACCATAATGTTTGGCGAGATCCGGTTTTGTTGCAGCAGCAGCAATGTTCTTTTTGTTTTTATTTCCACTGGGCGTCTCTGCTGCTGAAGGAATTGGTATTTCGGCAATAAGCTCCTCAATTATTGAATCACTATGACTACTATGACTGCTCAAATAGATCTTTGTTTGAGGCACATTAAAGACCAGACTGCCATCGGCAACACGCTTTCGCAGCGAATGCATCTCTTTGGCAATGGCTTCCGGTGTAGGAGCTGTATGCAAATAGAAGCCACACTTCAAACGTGTAAAGCAAAAATCATTGTATAGCTGTGCTGGCTCCATAATCTCATAGGGTACATGCTCCAGTTTGCCGTGGACAAAGAACGATGCCACCATGCCGACTAGTGTCCCCAACTGGCATTGCAATAATATTGGATTATCTGTAATATCCACCGATGAGATGACCTCATTTAAATGCGCTTGGGTATCGGTGCAATCACCAAATTTGACCAAACCACATAAATCTAATTCGGCTGGAAATTTATGCTGTACATGCTCATAGTTTAATTGACCCACACTTGTCTCCACATTAAAACTGAGCAGCAGCAATGTACTATCGCCATAGAAGACGCCATATAAACAACCGCTGCACTGCAGCTTCACACGCTCCAGGCGCTAGAAAATGCAATAACAAAAATTAAATATATTCACAACTCATAGATTATTATAGATTATAATTTACCTTGAGCAAAAATGCAGAGATTTTTAATTTGGGTAACATCTTCTAAATAGAAAATATATTATAAAGACTAGGCGTGAAAAATATAGGAGTATTTGGGTACAAACTGCACAGCTGGCAATTGTGTTATCGATAGGCATGTTATCGCAGTGCATTGACTGCATACAGTGTGGCTGTATATTATAAGTGATGGTATTTGTTGTACAAACTGCACAGCTGGCGTATGTGTTATCGATAGGTATAGTATCGCAATGCAGTGTGGCTGTATATTATAAATGATTTTTTTGGCTCAGGCAGTTATTTTTTAAATACAAACAATTGAATTTAAAAAATTATTTTTTAAACTGTTTAAATATGTTGAAAGAGAGAAAGTATAAGAACTTAAATATTAAATTGATAAGAGCGTATTTTTTAAACATGTTCAATTGAAGTTTTCCAAATTTTTTATGAAAAACAATATATAAAATAAAATTCAGTAAAGTTTGCTATTAGTTCAATCTGAAAAGACTTCCTATAATCTAGAACTCGGAACAAATTAAAAATGAAAACTTAATAATTAATAATGTTATATGTCATTAAGAAATAATTATGTTATTTTAATTAAAATTACAATAAAAATTGTGATTTTTTTGAGACATATTCATAGTTGATTCTATAACATTCATTGTTAAGGGTACCTGAAATAATAAAGGCTTTCGAATTTGGACACACATATAACATTTATTTAATATAATATATATTGAATTCGGCATAAGTTATATAGATTCGCAAAAAAAACGCTTTAATATTTGTTATTTGACTGAGCAAACAGCATTTTGTTATGAACGTAATTTATGGTTTTTTTTTATAACTTAATTTTTTTTTTAAATAATTTTCGTTTTGTTTTTTTTTTATTTCTTTCGCGTTTTCATAATCCTTTCATTCATCATGAACTTTATATGCTATCAATGTTATACATTTATATATATATATATACAATTACAATATATTCAAATTGCGCCCTGTCACTTTTTGAACGCTTAACGATTTAACGCTTCTAGTGCATTCAGCTTGTAACTGGAATATTCTGTTCAAGAATTAAATCTTTTCTTTTCATTTACTAATTTACAATATTATTTGCAATTAAGCAATCTGTTAGATACGAGATAATACAAACTACTAGTTTTGTTTTGTTTTTTTTTTTCACAATTTTCTAATTATAAAGTGCTTTTGTTAGTTGTTTGCTAATTTTTGTTTTTGTTTAAACGCATATAAGCAATATTAATAATACAATCCCTTGAATTGAGTAAGCAGATTCCTGCGGCTACATTCCTTCTATATTCTTTCTTTCATTTCGTTTTCTTCGCTTAGTTTTTGCTCTAATTTGCAATTATAATTAATTGTTATGTTAAACATTTAGATAAAACGCTAAACATTAAATTTAAAACACAAACATCCGCGTCTATAGCGCTACTTTTTTTGCTTGGCAGCCAAAGTTGCGCTTGTTGTGGTGGTGGCTGATGTTGCTACTGCTGCTGTTGTTGTTGCCGTGTCTTTTAGCCCATTTGGGTCTAAGTTCACGCCAGCTGGCTTTGTTGTCGTTGTAATCGAAGATGATTTTTTGGACGCGTTGGCTTTGACTAAAAATTAAAGGAAAATCGATTAATTTATGTATTTCAAATTTAGACATGTTTTCTTTATGTCTGGATAGAGTTCTAGTCAGCTGAGCTCCAGATAAACATTTAATATAATGAAATAAAGTTAAATATAGTTTTGATCAGAGATTTTTAACGTTAATTGAAACCAACATTTTGGGTTTATCCAATTATAAAAATGTTAAATTTCATATTTTTTCGCGTTATTTATTTGGTTCTCTCAAATGTTTACTATATTTTAATAAATAATATTCAAAAAGAAAAGCGAATTTATTAGTCTGCCAACCGAAAAGATATCAGAAACATTAAGAGATAGTTCTGCCTTTATACTTAATACTTTAAAAAACTTACCCGTTTCGGTCTTTTTGTTCTTTTCTGACTGCTCCTGTTTGGACGCTGGCTTCTCCAAGGTTTGTGTGGGCGAGGAAGATTCACCCTCGGCATATTCCTCTATGGCTGGCATAAATCCTTCGGATACATTTAAACTGTCTTGTGTGCTAGTGGGTGAGTCTTTCTCCTCAGCTATACGTGGCAAGAGCTCACAGTTGCTAGGTACAACGGCTGCGGCCACATTGTTTGATGTTGTTTGGTTTTCAGCTAATGAAGCGGATGCTGCTGTTGATGTTGTTACTACAGTTGCTGCAGCAGCTGTTGTTTGAATTTGTCTTTGAGATTCCTCTATGGCGCTGTAGCTCGCCGGTTGTTGTTGCTGTTGTTGTTGTTGTTGTATTTGTTGTAGTTGTTGTGGTTGCTGTGGCTGTTGCTGCTGTTGATTTGCTACAACACCAGCTGCAGCTCCATTTGCACCTGACGCTGGACGCCAAGTTGCAACTACCACGCGCTGATGCTGATGCTGTGTCTGCTGTTTAATTGGCGGTGAACAGCACAGCGGTGAGATCTTTGTCTCAGCACTTCGGGGATGCAATCGATCCGGTGAGAGAGCACGTCGCAACAATGGTGAATTGGGCTCCGCTGACTTGGTGCGCGCAAATCCTGCCTTTTTAGTGGTGGCACTGACTGCTGTCTGCAACGTAGGCAGCGTACTACCAGGACTGTAAGACTGCGTGGTATTCGAGGCACCTGGCTGATGACCCACTAGCGGGAATGCCAGCGGTGATGGTGATCTTGTTGGCGACGATGGCAGCGGCGATGGTGACGGTGTGCGAGCTAGCGGGGATAATGGTATATGACCCACAGATTTACGACGATTAGGCAAAGCATTGCTGCTTGATGTATGCAATGTCTTCAATCCGCCTGGAGCTGAGCCACTTGCGGCAGCGCCACCAGCACCACCAGCAGCTGCCACATGCAACTTATGCTTCAATCCATGCAGCGTCGAGGGACGCTGATACAACTGCGGTACTACGCCAGTTGGAGAAACTAAGCAAGAAGAATTATTTAATTATTATTTTTTATATTAATTGTTCAATAAAACAGGTATAATTTAATCAAATTAATATAATAATATTCTATCATATGTTTAGTCTATAATACTATCTTCTCATATAATAATACCATGAAATAGTTGATGAAGACCATCCGGAAAGACATAAAACATTCTAGTTTAGGTTCCCTAATTTAAGTTGTTCATACACAAAGGATCATATATAAAAGATGGAAATGAGAACCATCTGTTTCTATATAAACTTTTGTTTTCCACTTCCTATATTCTATTATATATCACACATCAAGTGTCACCTCTGGTAGTGTATTATTATTAATAGTTTTATTCTAATACAAGCTCACCTGGCACATTGCCTACAGATGTTGCGCTATTGCCCACAACTGCGCCGACATGAGGCAGCAAAACAACTGGACTGGCTGGCGGCAACTGTACGCTTAATGTGTTGACAGGTGGGACTGCACCTGAACTTGTGCCACTTGCATTGGCATTACCATTGCCATTGCCATTACCAGATCCACCACTAGAGCCGGTGGGTGTATTTGGTGACGAGGATGATGGTGATGTGGACTGTGATGATGAATTAGCTGCCGATTGATAGCAGCTACTGCTATGATACGATGAGTCCAATGGCGAGAGATTGCGTGCCGATGGTGTGGTTGGTGAACTTGTGCCCGCCGAGTACTAGACAAGACAAAGATGAAATATTTATAATATAAAAATTGAATTATTTTGTCCATTTAAATGCAACTCACCTGTTGCATCTCGGCATTGGCACGCTTGCTGCTTATCCTACGGAATAATGATGTTTTACGCTTCTTGTCATGCTCTCGCTTCGTTTGTTTCTTCTGTCGATTTAAACCCTTCTTGGCCAGCTTACTCTGCATAAGATCACGCTTGCGTCCACCGCTCTGTATGCTTGTGTGTTCCAAGGGCGTAGCACGCAAGGTGACATGTTCGCCACCGCTTAGCAAAAGCTGCAACACTTGTGTATGGAACAAACCCTGCACGGGTTCCCCGTTAACGTGTGTGATGAGATCAGCGGGTCGCAAGCCCGCCTCGAAAGCCGGGCTACCCTCATCCACAGCCATGACCAGATGGTGCATGGTATAGAAGTCTGTGTCGCCATAATAGACACGTATGGTATGCACGGTGAAACCGAATCCACGTGGACCCCGACGTATAATAATCGGTGGCTTCAGATTTGTCACCAGTGGCGATAGTTCCCGACAAGGTGACGTATCTCTAGAACTGGCGGTGCTAGAGCCATTCCCACCACCAGCACTACCCGGTGATTGTATACCACAGAGCTGTGCTGCCAACTGCGTATTGTCCAGCGATGACATTAAAGACAGCCCCAAAGCTGAGGCAGATTTAACAATCGAACGCGAGCGATGATGCTTAACACCACCATATGAAGAGGGTCCACTGCTGCAGCTGCCGTCCATTGACTTGGGCTGATGCTGCAATGCCAATGGCGACTGTTCCCGAATATTCATATTCTCCGTTGATGAACTGCCTGCACTAATAGTCTCATCCTCAATCGAAATGGAGAATCTTGGCAATATGTCCCTGGCACAAACTCCCTTTCGCTTACGATTTATCTGCGGCGAAAAATCATCGCTATCCGTCTGCGAACTCTCTGGTGTGCTCCTTGAGAAACTGCTTACGCTTGTCGGCAGCGGTGTCGCTGTGCACGACTGTGTCGGTGGTGGCGGCGTGGCCGGCGTGCTAATAATTGTCGTAGTGTTCGGTGGCATGCTATGACGCTGCGGCATGCGTACAGCCGGTTGCGTAGGCTGCTTAAGATAATGTTTAAGCATGCGTAGCTCGGCATCATTACCAATTGTAACGTTGTGCAGCAATTCCGGCAGATACTCGGTATCTGGCGTCGAGGGTACCTTCGGACAGGTCGATGAGAGCTGCAAAACAAGATAATTTCCATAGTTAAATGAGTTGAACTATTTTTAACAAGCGGGGCTCTTAATTATACTACTAAACTAGATTAGATTAAATCATTATTAGGGGAAAACTTTTAAATTTGTTTAATGATGATGAGCGTTAGATAAAACATAATATATTGACAATTAGCAAAGATCTCAACCGCATGATACAATTTCTCATAATATTGTTACATGCTCTAATTGAAAAAATTATAAATAATTATTGTGAATAGAGCTAAAATTAGAATCTTGAATTTAGCGTCTAGCGTTCTTTGAAAACGACAACAATCAATTTGCATGCTTAACAAGCGTGACAGTCAAAAAAAACTTTGTAAACAAGCAAGGAAATTAAATAAACAAATAAAATAAAGTGATTGTTTACAGCGAATGATGTTAAATAAATAAATGAATTGATCACTGCAATGGGATAGCGTATTTATTCAAATTCCAGAAAAACTAGAGGCAGGAAGCATTGAAAATGGACAGACGATGAAATTAAAGGTTCAGATAAACTTTAAGGTACATTTATATCAATATACAAATGAACAAAGCAACTTAAGTACCAACTAATGGTCCAACTAAACCAAGTAAGTTAATAGAGAACAAGCTAAATTTGGACCTACTGTCCAAATAGTATAAGATGAATAAATAAAGATGTCAACAAACTTCTTTAATTTGTTAAATACAAAAAAAATATTCAATTGCTAGGAATTTATCAATGAATCAATTACAAATTATGGCTACAGTTTAGTTGGATTTATGTATTAGCAAAATGATCCCAATATAAATTGTACCGACTAATCATATTAATACTGACTATACTATAAACACGTTCATCATATCGATGTATGTCATTAAACATAAGACCTCAACATAAGAACTTAACACTGAACACTTTAGCATATTCAACAGACTGTAATGAGTCGTTGCCTGAGCATCAACTCAGACATAGAGTATGAGTAAGACGAACAGAAATAAAGTGTTTATACTCACATCCAGTTTACGCAATTGCGGCGTATTTAAGAACTTGTTGACCACACCCTCTTGACTGCCAGCCAACGGCTTCATTTTGGGCAACGCTCCAGTTGAGGAGGGAGCTGTTATCGTTGATACTATGGACATTTCCTGTGCGCGTGATGGCAATGTTGTTAGCGCTGTTGATGTTGCTTTGGCGCTGTCTGTTGAGGTGGGCGTTGCATGACGAGACCAACTGTAATGTTGTTTTCGATACTGCGGTGTATAGGAGTTAAAACTGCCAAAGACAGGAGTATCATCGGTGTCATCGGTATCCTCACCACCCAGATCGTGATTATAACGATCCATGCGAGCTATAATTTTGGAAAACAAAATTATAATTTAAAAATAAAAAAGAAGGCAGCTTTTCGTAGTTAGTACTACTCACTGTCAAAATAACTGGTGTCATCTTCATGCGATAACTGCGGCACAAACTCAGCCTTTTGACGCAACAGAGAATTCCAATCCATGCCTTGGAAGTAGACATGTTCCTTAACCTCTAAGGCACCGGTCTGTGTGCCCAATCGATCACGTGGATTCTGCTGCAACAATTGTGTTATAATATCTTTCGCCTCTGTTTGCACTGGCCAATCTTCGCTATCTGGCCACTCGATATCATCGTTGACAGTGTGCGCAAACAGTTCCTCGGCAGTTTCTCCAAAAAATGGCACACAACCAATGAGGAATTCGTATAAAATGATGCCCATGGACCACCAGTCAACTGGTTTGCCATAGCCCTGACGCAATATGACCTCAGGGGCTATATACTCGGGTGTGCCATAGACCTAATGGAAGAGTAAATTAATATATTAGTCCAGTAGGATGTTAAATATGTCAGAATGAAGGACTCACTTGCTTGTCGGAAAACTGTCTTGTTTCCGAGTCAATATAGCCTTCATAAAGATTGGTAGCTAATGACATGAGACCCATTTTAGAGAGGCCAAAATCAGTGAGCTTGATATGACCCAGAGCCGTGATCAATAAATTGTCCGGCTTGAGATCGCGATGAACAATGCCATAGCTATGCAAATATTCCACGGCTAATACTGTTTCGGCAAAATAAAAGCGCGCCATGTCAGCGGGCAGAGGACCAATATTCTTTAGCAGCGTACCACAATCGCCACCCTCCACATACTCCATGACCAGACAAAGATGCTTCTTTGTCTCAAAGGAGCAATACATGCTTACCACAAACGGATTGTCAGCAAATGACAGAATATCACGTTCGGCAAACACCTGCTCCACCTGATTACGCAAAATGAGATTATTCTTATTAATTTTCTTCATTGCAAAGCGCTGGCGTGTCGTCTTGTGCTTGACCAGATAGACAGCGCCATAGGCGCCATTTGAGATCAGCTTGGCAATGTCAAAGTCATTCTCATGTGGCA
>JBANCX010000096.1:21744-37417 GCA_037040065.1 Dettopsomyia nigrovittata
CGGTTGTTGTTGCTGCTGCTGCTGTTGTTGCTGCAGCTGTTGTTGTTGTTGTATTGCTGCCTCTGCTGATGTATTCAGTTGACTTATAGCCAAAGCAAAACTAGGCGCTGAATGGGCATCACAAGCAACTGGTGTCTGGGGCGGCTGTTGGGGCAACATCGGCTGTGGTGTACAGCTACCGCTACCACCTGAATTACCCGGATCTAACGAGGATATGGTATCCAAAGTAAGATTGCTTAGCTGCTTGGCCGCACAGTTTAGCGGTGAATTGAGCAGCAATTGACCAGCACCACCTGGCGTTTCCGATAGCTTATCTCCGATATTTGTTGTCACCTGTTCAGCACACATTTGTTGCGTCTCACGCTGCTCTTGCTGCATATCCGCAATGGGATCACGATTGAGACCAAGCTTGTGTATAATATATTGTGGTATGTCGGCTTTAATAACAGGCATTGCTTTGGCATGACCTTCGGCAGCCTCAAGTAGTTCATAGAATTCCTGAGGATCAAACTCAAGGCATTCCAACAAACGAGCCGGACGAGATATTATTAGCAGCAACTTCTTAATTACACCACTTAGTTCAGCAGCTGCTTCTGGTGATTTCTCCTTTGTCTCCAGCAACAGGCGCTCCAAGTTCTCGCTTAGCTCATAGAAATATTGTGAGGTTATCAGCTTAGCCTCCGATTTGTGCAAACAATCACGTGCCATTTCCAAGACCTGATGGTGCACAAAGCTGCAAGAGAACAAAGTCAAATTAGGTTTTTATTAAAGATCGATCTACAATACTTACCGCACAATAGGTTGGGAATCGCGAAAGCTACTGCAAGCAGCGCTTTTATTTTCATTTATAAAATGCTTAAGACGCTCCTCCATTTGCTGTGTGGCCTTTGGAAAGCGCTCCTTATACAGCGTATTCATGACCGCAATCTCATTGTCAACAATTGGCGATCGTGATGGGCTGGACAACGAACGTGAGCGTGGACGAAAATATGGTGACATGCGGCCACCGGTACTGGATGTCATTGAGGCATTCGATGTATTAGCACTACCAACATTACCGCTACATGTCACACTTAGATCGGCACAGCAATTGACGCATGCGATCGGTGGCTTCAGCGGCTGTGGTTGCAGCTGTGCCAGTTTTGGGGCATGCTGCTGCTGTTGCTGCTGGGGTTTGTGCGCGGCCAGCAATAGAGCGCAATGCTTGGGGCAATGCTGCTTCAAATGCTCCGCACAACAGGCGCCAGCAGCGACAGCAGCTGCATCCTCCTGACCAGGCGGTATATTGTGCGGTAAATGATTGAGTGCCTCCTGACTGGAACATTGAGACTGCAAAAAAATTAACAATGTTGCACAATTATCTGATGGGGAATAATCATTCATTTCTCTTTTGAAGTCAATCTTTGGATGTTGGTGACCTTTTTCTAATGTCATTGACTTAAGTATATTTTAAAAAATTAAATTATATATCGTATGTCTCAGATATTTCAATCGAAAAATACTTAATACTTTTAAATATTTTATACTTTTGAAATTGTAAAAAACATTTATTGAGGATTGGAACGAGTTGATAGATTGGTTTAAACCATAAACTGCACCACAAGCGGTTTATCATTCGTTTTTTTTTATACTAAGTAGGCACTGCTTACCGATAGATTGGAGCTGCCTGGTGTCGTACCATAGCCAGAGGATGGCAATGAGGCCACCGACCAACGTCTTCCATCCACAACGCCACGACATGAAGCTATTCGTTTGATGGGTGCAAATGCAAATGGCATGGGTGAATTTAAACGTGGACTATCCGCCGGACTGGCCGAGTAGGGTGAATGAGCGCGTGAACAGCCGCCCGCTACAGCTGCTGCATTGGTGACCAAACTCAAACGATGATGTGCTACGCCACTGGAGCCACCAACAGCTCCGCCCGAAGCTGAGCTGCGCATTACAACGCCATGCAGATGATGATGTTTGGCCAATGCAATGCCACTACCTGAGCGTGAGATATTAAATCCTGGTGAAGACACTGCGGGTACACCAGCAGCCGCCGACGACGATGACGCTTGCGGCGCAGCAACTGTGAATAGCTCATGACGAAAATAGTTACCCGTCAGGCAGGGCGCTGACTTTCCCAGTGAGGAGTGACGCATGCGCAGCAAATTGGAGGCATCTAAAATAAAATTAAATATAATTATGAGAATATTGTTTGATTTGTTCTATATACCCTGTAAATAGCATGTTATCTTTATTTTAAAAATCGTTCAATTATCATTTAATTTTGAATTATATATAAAAAATATTTGATATCTAAAAGAATCGTTATTTCTCAATGACACACTTAATTTGCTTGCCTTCGTAATTATTTAAATTATTTTGAAACATCTAAAAAATGTTCATTAAAAATTATTAAATTAAAAAAAATAATTTAAATTATTTCTTTCCTCACCATAATATATATTTTTTGTAAACCATCAATACTCTTAATATTTATTAGATTTTTACATTTAAAATAATTGAAAAGAAAAAGAAATATTTACCATTGCCCGCAGTGCGCATGGAGTTGGTGTGCTGCTGATAAGAGATCTTGCGCAACAAGGCCGTATAGCCACGTGAATGCAATGAGCTAGAGCTACCAGAGAGTCCACCCGATGAACTCTTAGTTAGATTGAGATTACGCATAAGCGAAGCAGATGCATTGTTATTATCATGTCCCGCTTTAGCTGGTGAAGCGGGCAATAGCTCTAAACCACTGCTGGCATCAGCACCAGTCGCACTTAAAGAGGAACAGGCAGATGATGTTGTTGCTGTTGCTGCTATTGATGTTGTTGCTGCCGCAGCAAGAGCTTCCTGTTCCGAATCATCAAAGATGAGCACACGGGCCGAGTAGCTTGATTGTGGACGTATTCGTGACAAATTGGCTGAATTAATTTGTCGCTTGGATACTGGACTAATACCGCTGCTGCTATTGCTGCTGCTATTAATGGATATATCGCAAATGGCACTGGCATCAATATCGCTGGCGATGCTGCGATTAATGAACTCCTGTCGATGTTGCTCCTGTGACAAAGCATCGCATTTTTGTGGCGTTGATGTTGAAATTTTGCTGCATGTTGTACTTGATGTTGTTGTTGTTGCTGACGTTGTTGCAGTTGTTATCGCTCCTCCTGGTGGAGACGACGATGTCGACGTCGACGACGACGACGACTTTGATGTAAATGTCTCCTGACGACTCATGATCTTGGTTGTTGATTATTTTGCTAAAAGCAAGCACTTAACAGAGTTTCATATTGTTGTTGTTTTTTATAATTGTTGTTACGGCTGAACATGGCGTCTGCGACTGTTTTTTGTTGTTGTTCTTGCTGCTGCTGCGGCTACTGATGCTGTAAATAGCCAAGAACAACAATTAACATAGAGCTGACAATATTATTCCAAGCGCCCCCAGACAATGCCAATTACTACAACAAACATACACTGTCAAAATAAAAACAAAATATTAAATTTTAATTCTTGTTGAATTTTCATTTTCATAAGCACGTCAATGGAAAATTCAATAAAAATACCAAGAGTACACATAGAATATATATAAATTTAATTTTCTCTTTTTTTTTTCCTTTTTTGTTAATACCCAGTACCCAAATGATAATGGAAACAAGAAGTGTATAACAGACAGACGGGAAACTTCGTCAGATACTAGAAGCGCTATAGAGAGATATAGATGCTATAGCTGCCATAAAAACTAATCGATTCATCAGTCCACTCCTATGAGGAAAATTCATTGAAATATCAGATTTTTATAATCTTAGTTTTCAATATGAAATCTATCTGCATTTTGTAGCTGTCAGCAGCAGGGTATATTATATTCGAGCACACTCTAGAGAATTTTAGCTTTTTTTTTCTTTTTGGTTTTTAGATCAACTAGCGCAGACGACGACGCTGCTGCTAGTGAAAAATGTGATCACAAAATTTATACAGTGAGCGGTGAAAAGTCTATGTACAACCGCCTGCTATTTTTAACTCTATTGACTTGAAAAATTAACATGTACAAGGTAATAAATAAAATAAATATTAAAAATAATTGTTCAACTCATTTGATTTTACAATTATACTATACTTAATCCGATTTCATAGTGCAACTTAACGAAAACTATTAAATATATGTATTATGTATGTATATAGGGATTAGAACCAACATATAATATGTATATAATATATTTAAAGGGGTATATTAATTTATTTAATAATATATATTAAATAGAATATAAGGTCAGCAGATTAGGAATGTGGAAAATAAATATAGAACTGGGAAGTAAAATTTTATTATTTTTGCCGCTTGGTAATATAATTTCGTTACGAGATATATACAAAAATGTAAATATATATATATATGTATATATATTCTTGATCTGAGTCATGTCCATATCTGTCTGACTTTATGTAGAAAGGATAAATATTGTTTTTTTATTATATTGCTGTAGACCATTTTATCTACAATGCAGTTTATCGAACAAAATTGTATTAAAATCGTCTGAAAATTAAGGCGCAATATATACAAAAATTGTTTGTTGTTTAAATATTTTAAAAACAATATAGCAAACTTTTATTTTTTCATATATAAATTATGAAAATAAAGGAATTTATTTACTTGTTGTCAACAATGAAACTCTACAAAACAGATCTGCAAGGGTATTGTTTGTTCGGTATAACGAATACAAACATAACTTACTTAAAATCATTCTTTTGTTGGGCTTAATACTTAATAATTGAATTCGAAATTTAAAATAACACTTGAACAACTATTTTTATTAATATAAATTTTTATTGTTGCTTTTGTATATCTATTTAAATAGAAAAAGATTATTCTGACTGATTGGTGACCTACAGAATGCGCGACCACAACCTAAACAGTAAAAGCTAGCCTGACACATTATCGCTTATGATAGAAAATTATAATCAAATTATAATCATAAATGAGGAATATTTATCTTAATTTCTAACCAATTTAATCTATCAATTCAAATGGAACCTAAACCGTCTTAACTATACTGGGCCGTGTATTTAAGCACGAACATAAAAATATATGTATATAAAGCTGATCATATATAGAAATATACAATAAATATAATAAAAAAAAGCGCATACATTTACATATGTATTAAATGGATAACAATTTACCATTTGCACACCTTGCGTGATGTATGGGATTGTGGTTAGTGAAGGAAATCTGGGGGGATTAGGGTTACTTATGTATATGACTGCAGTAGTTAGTATAGTATTACTATTATGGTTAACAAAAACAAAATAGAAAAGTTTTAATGTTCGACTAAGAGTTATCCTGATCAATTTTTCTCTTTTTTAAATGAAATTTATAATAATCATAGTTTATTTGAGAGGTTCTCATACCTTAAATGTTTAATTTTTTATAATTATCAGACGTTATGTTGCAAGAAATACTTTGTGCAAAAATGAATTCAACTAATGACAACATAGAATAACTTAGTCAACTAAAAAAGGTCCTAAAGATCAGAGAAATTATAGAAAAAAAAAAACCGAAAGCTACCAAAATCAATTAAAAACTAAATCACAATTTGCTGAACTTTTCAATATTTATATTAAATCACAACTCATTCTACCGGTTGTTACATGTATTTGCACAATTCTATTATACCCGTTTCTATTAATCTCACTAGGTACACAGGGTATACAAAACAAAACAAAAAATAAAATATAAAAGAAAAGAGTGCAAAGAACGTTCGATGGTCGTGCTGCGCTGCGCTGCTGGTTGTCGTAGTCACGACGTCGACGACTGTTCCCTCTCTGCTGCTGCTGCTCCTGCTACTGCTACTGCTGTTGCGGTTATCAGTTAAGTGTTGGGTTTGTTTTTATTTTATTTTATTTGATTTGTGTATGTTTTTAGTGGCACTTACATACATATGTATGTACAGAAACACACATGTGTGTGTTTGTTTGTTTAAATTTTGCTCGCCTGATAATTGAATTTATTTTATTTGCCAAGTGGCTGTTAAAGCTCTCAAGGGCATAAAACTGAGGTGTGTAGTTGGGAAAGAAGAAGATTTTGACGCACAATAAAATAAAATTCAAATAATTAATTGCGTCCACACGGGTCCCCCCCTCCCAACAGCAACAACAATGACACATACTTACATTTGTCATTCAGCGGCGGCGGCGACTGCTCCACACCTCAAAAGCCAACCAAATACATCCTTTGTGTGCGTGTGTGTGTGTGGGGGCTTTGTTGTTGGTATAATGGGAGCTCCTTTATGGGCCGCCCACTGGCTCACGCACACACAGAAGCGCAAAAAAAAACACGCACTCTTGGTCACACTCGCAACTGTGTGTGTGTGTGTGTGGGGCAACAATTGATTGTTACACACACACAGACGTTGTTGTTGTTGTTTTTGTTACATGCACTTTACACACTAAATTACACATGTTTCATACGCTGCAAGTATTAGCGAACTCGCATACGCACGTGTCAAGCACGCATTGATTTAAAAAACAAAATAACACAACTTTTTATTAAATATAGATTTTAATAAGCCAACAGCAGAGGCGACCTACCGACCGAGCGAAAAATCGTTGTAACAATATCGAATTGGGTCTTTTCTGTTCTATGCTATGGTCACACTTCAGCGCAACTGTCTTGGGGATGAACAGCAAGCGTTATCGATTGTCGCCAAAACGATAGTTATCGAATACAAGTTTTTTTTTTTTTTTTTAAATATTTGCATAACTTTTTGTTGTTTACGTTTACTAATTTTATTTTTATTACGCTGCCAAATGTTGCATATTATCTTCAATTATTTAAAATAATTCGAATAAACAGCAATAAATTTTTGTAGTTTTTTTTTTGTTTTTTTTTTTTTTTATCATTAATGAGAATAAATGTATATGTATATAATAGTATAATGCAACAACAATCGTTAGCCATAATTCATATTTGTACTACTACTACTATGCGATGTCTGGTATGCGCTAGATGATATGTTCTTCTGGGACGTGGATTGACGTTGCTGATCTGTGCCGGCAAGATGATTATTTTCTTGACACCATTCAACAAAATCATCAATTAGCACTGGCCAAGCGCCCTCTGAATCATAGTTGCTCATACGATCATCAATATTGGTAGCAAAATCCAGTAGCAAATTCCATGTATCTCTTGAAATGGCACGCTTATGTTTCTCCTCAAGAAATTTACACCAAATTTCTAAAAATTTAAAACGATCACTCAACACAATACCCCAGTATGCGATAGCCATATCCAAATCGATGCCCTTTTGGCCCGGATCTTTCGCATAATTGAACGTAAAATGATAAAAATCTTTAAATTTTCCCGCATCATTCAATTCCTGTTCCAATAGCGGCAATTTCGTCTTCAATTTATCAATACTATCCGTACCCAAATCGCACATGCCATTTATAAATTCATCTCGTGAAAATTCACATTGCACTTCCGCATGAAATTTCCAGGCAATAATCAACACAAGCTTTGAATCGGGACTCAATTCCAAATCTTCCAGAAAACGTATGACACCCTGAGAGCTGATCTTTTGGCCATCGCTAGGATCACGATAGCGTAGAAATAATTGCTCGATACGTTTGCGATCTAGCTCACGATAATAATATTCAGGATTTTGAAAATAATTGTCGCTCGCCAAATCCATTTTCCAATCATTTTGTTGCAGGCAAAATATGGCCGTCTGTTCGCCAGTTTGTGTTAACGAAATGAATTTTCTAACCTTATCGCGGTGTTGGCTGGACTTGAGTTTATTCTGCAAAACAATCAAATATAAGTAAAGAAAATTAATATGTTTTATATTGTAGTTGAAGGAACTAACTACCTCATCAGCTAACTCATCCTATCGTTCGTTCGTACGTTCGTTTAGATCTTTTAGTTTGTTCGTCCAAACCTTGAGATCTTTAAATCATTTGTTTCTCTAGGTCATTTAGTTAGTGAGTTTCTTAAGGTCTTATAGTTCCATTGATTCGTTAGATCTTTCTGTTTGTGCGTCCCAAAAAAAAAAGGATCTAAGGAAACGTTTGACATTGAAGTTCCTTTATTGAAACTAGTCCGTATCGAATGGACACATCTGTAATGCTTAACAATACAGAGTATGCACTGCACAAAACTAACTACGAATTGCATAAATACACCAACTACAACAATACCAACAACAGCAACAACAACTTATGCGTGCGCTGGCGCTTCCAAGAAGAAGCAGCAGCAACAGTAGCCATACAAGCAAAACAAACTCATTTGAAACACTACAGCCATTAGCGGAAAAAATATGCTTTTTTGCTTTAAATATTTTTGTAATTTTTTATGCTTACCATATTATATGTATTGTATTTGTTATTTATTTACTTATATATTAACAAAGTTTTCTCTGCGTTGTTGTTTCGACCGACAAAACTCAGAGATGCCTTTGATATCGATTTGTACAGCACCAAAAAAAAAGAAAATGGCAACTCTGTCTTTGTACATTGTTATCGATAACTTACATCTGACTCAGTATTGATTTTCACAACAGCAGCAGCAGTAACAATAACAACAATCATAATAATTAGAAGCAAACAAAGCAAACGCAAATCCTTATTTAACAACAATAAATATTAAATGCATTCCTTGGCTTTGCTATTTCTGCTGCTTTTCGCGGCAGGCATTGTTCAGGCCGAAGCGAGCGATATAACAAATCTTGTATTTGGTGACATCAAGGAAGGTGTTGTGGCTGCCTTTGGTGATTTTAATTCTGATGAACTTACGGACATATTTGTCATACGTGATGATAGGAAAACATTGCAAATACTTTATGGTACGTATGGTAGGGGGATTGGGGTATTTGTTGCGGTTTTGTGGCTTGATTTTCCATTATGTCTTGACCTTGATTTGTTTAGTTTGTTGCCAAACTTTTTGGATACTTTGCTCCGTATGTGCGTAGTCAAATGTTTGCACTTATCAATATTATTTTATCTTTTATAAATACCAGGCCATGATACAGAGCCACTTCTACAACCTGGACCCATTTGCTACTACAACGGCCATCGGATAGTCAGTGTTGTGCCTGGCGATTTTGATGGCGATGCTTTAATGGATGTGCTGGTCAATGTAGAGCAAACAAAGGGCATATACGATGTCTATATCAATTGGGGTAATACAACGTCTCTGAATTGTTCGTCAAAGGCAGTTATCCAAACACTAGGCGAAGCTATGGCACTGGATACCAATCGTGATATGATTATCGATCTATATGGCTTAGATACAAATGAAACGCGTACATTTTGGATATTCAATAGCGAACGCAATCCCCCCAAGGTAGAACATCAAGCGATGCCAACTGGGGGCACATCCCAAACACTTAGTATACCAAATGCCAATGCTTATTTGGACTTAAATGGTGATTATCTGGCTGATTTGTTTTTGCAAACCAAAACCGCTTACGAGATCTGGTTTGGGGTCAATGAGCGTGATGGACAGGAGAATTTTAGCTATCAATA
Source organism: Dettopsomyia nigrovittata (assembly GCA_037040065.1). Classification (NCBI taxonomy): domain Eukaryota; kingdom Metazoa; phylum Arthropoda; class Insecta; order Diptera; family Drosophilidae; genus Dettopsomyia; species Dettopsomyia nigrovittata. Next base: position 31,252 of record JBANCX010000096.1, read on the forward strand.
TGCTATCAATTTCGAACTAGTTGGCAACTATGATTATTCCATTGGTCAGGCCGTATTTATGGACTTTGAATTGCGTGGCGTACAGAATATTGTGGTGCCCTATTGCATTATGGATAATTGTAGAAATTCAACGATTCTCGTTCATGATGGCAATGAGTATTATGATCTGCATGTGAACTTTAAGGATCCACAGGGTGTGATTTGGGCATTTGTACCGCCAGATCCAAATGATGTTTACTTAAAGACAATTACAGCGCGCAGTGGAGACTTCAATTTGGATGGTTATCCAGATCTATTGGTAACCTTGCGGCCGCTAAGTGTGGCCAAACCGGTAATGCAAACCTTTCTGCTGGAGAATGTACCATGCAAGACATGTAGCAAGAAATTCAAACGTACCTTTGATGTACGCTGGAATGCATTAGCGCCCATGGGTAATAATACAGTGGCCGGTGCCTTCTATGATTTCTATCAGGATGGTGTTCTTGATGTCATACTCATTGAGAAGCAACAAAATGGTAATTATCGTCCTCATGCTTTCCGCAACACTCTCGACTATGATGCCAACTTCGTGAAGGTAATTGTGTTGACAGGACTTGTAAATGCCCAAAATCCTACATCACGCACACCACTGGGACGTAAGAAACGTACATATGGCAGCAATTTACCTGGTCCCATTATCACCTATAGCACAACCACACAGGATGGTGATCAGCAGAGTGGCAGCAGTGTCCAACTACCTCAATCATCGTATTTTGCACTACAGCTGCCGTATACATGCTTCGGTTTGGGGCGTACACCAAATTTTGTAGATCAATTGGTAGTGGGACTCTACGGTAAGTTCCACAACTGGACACAGCTTATACCTAATTCTCAAATAGTTGTGGTACCAAAACCACTCGATCAGCCTCAACACTGGAAGGCACTGCTCTTTGTGACACCCAGTAAACTTATTCTGATGAGCGTAGTGGCCCTGGGCGGTACTTGCCTGGTAATTGTGCTCATCATATTGGTGCTATACATCAAGGAAAAGCGCGAGGACAGACAAGAGCGTTTACAAGAGTCACACAGATTCCATTTCGATGCTATGTAATCGAATGATGAATGCAAAAAAAACTAAAGGCAATCTTGTGTCAACCAAAGCAGTTGCTTTATTTATATATAATATAATATAATATTAAATAAACACATTTATTGTTTTGTCATGAATTCAGCACACTCGTAACTTAAGTTGCCTCTTATAACAATGCAAAAAATATAACTAAACTAATTCCAAAAATTTGTTTCCATACAGAGAGTTCATACTTTGTACAGACATTAAGAAATTCCATATAAGTTATGAATTCGGGGAAACCAAATTTAGAATTGGACATAATATAGTTTAAGAATTGTGATAATATAAAACAGAATTCAATAAATCTAAATTAATTATAAAACTACTGAAGTCTGTATTTATATTTATTTATGTATGATTTATATTTATTTATGTATGATTTATAATCGTTGGTTAATTCAGGGACCGAATAGTTATAAAAATTTCAATGTAAAGTGATATCATAAATTCTTAATTTGAATAAATTTAAATAAGTTATTTATTTCATATTTTTCAAAAAAGAGACCGTAAAAAAATCAATATTTGCGGTCCCTGAAAATAATATTTATTAATGCAGTTAATGATTATTATTATTTAAATATTTAAATTTTCGGTCCCTGATCAAATGGGTAAAGTATAAGTTGTATGATTTTTTGTTTGTATAGATCTTTAAACAAAGTACATTGGATTTGATTTCATGAACTCTGGCACAATCTTGCGACGGTTATATTCCTCCTGCGGCGAACGTTGTAGCCGAGGACTAGAATAAACAAAATTTAACAAATTTATTAATTAATTTTGAAGTTTTTGTTTTTGTATAAGCAAGTCTTACCCAGATATATAAACACGTCCACGTGCTGCAGCTAAATGAGCCAAATAAGCTGGTGCCGGATATGAAACAGCACGATTGCAACGTGGAAACATGTGGCACAAATTGTATGTCAATTGTTGCAATAAATCAATGTCCAAATTCCCAGTATTCTCAATGACATTATATCGTGTTGGTTTGGCCGTACCCTGTATGGATTGATGGCTAACCATAAAGAATTGCATCTCATTGGGATGCACAATGGTGCGATCAACGACAGTGCCTGGATCAACATTATTATATTTATTGAATTTTGGATGTGGTTCTCCGCTTGGAAAGAAGCGTGTATGATGACGCTTTACGACAATCACACAGCAAATTTTTGGTTTAATGCCCAACTGCAAATTGAAAATATTATTTTTTTTTAAATTAAAACAATAAAAAAAAATAGTGTTGTATTTATCCTACCTTAGTGCAAGCAATGTTAATATCTTTAAGTTCCAAATTTTTAATTTTCAAAAATTGCCCATCACTCACACCATCACGATAATAGATAATATGATCTGGAAAACGTTTCTGATATTGATGATAGACTTGCAAATGTGCATGAGTTATAGATTCCATATCTTCGATTTCTTCACGTGCACCACCACCGCCGCCGCGTTGCAATCTATATTGCATATTATAATTGCCACCGAATGAATCATGAGAGGCGGCCACACCTACAACACTGGGTATATCATGTTGATCGGGCGATGGATGTGTAACATCTGCACCCAAAAACATAACATTTGCTAAGCGAATGCGTACATCATCTTTAATCTTATGATTAAGACCGTTCAACTTTGAGTTGACTTTCAAGAGTATATTGCCAATTAATTGGGGATTACAGCGACGTTCAACATTGTTCTGCTTGATGCACTGCGTCAATATGCCATGCAACAATTCGGCCTTTTGTTTGATAACATCATAGGTGGCGCCACGTGTCGGTATAATGACAAAGACAAGATCAAATTTCTTATCTTTTAGATCCTTGAATGGCACATCCAAATTTCGGTCATCCTTAAAGGTACGTATATCAGCCTTAGGCTCCAGACATAGATTAACATCTTTGGCCTGATTTAAGACCTATGAAAAATGAAACCTTCGATTATTGATTACACTAATTTTGTTTCCTGCAGTGCAATAATTTTGAAAAGCAAATGGTTTTGTTTTGAAAACTAAATTGGTTTTAAAAGAAAAAAATAATATAATTTATTGAAATTTTGGCAACATACCATTCTTTCAAAATCGGTCACTTGATTATAAATCATTCGTGAGCCCTCACAATATAGTATAGCCCATTTGTGAGATTTTGGTTTTGTACCCAAAAATTTAAATCTATCCATGCGCCATGTACCATTGCTTGGTCTAGCAAAACTATTATTCTTATATTCCAATTGTGGTGCTTCCAGTAGACGTGTATTAACCACTATAAAGTCACTATCAATACGGATACCAAAACGACTTACAGTCGGATCCAGATTATGTTGGAAAAATTTTACCAATCCCATAATTTTTTTTTTACGATCATTTGTAGTTGTGGCCGCAAATCTAATCATTTCTGAGACTTGATTTGCAGCATCCTTGCGCTATAATAAAGTTATTTTTTTAATAACAATAAAATGGATGAATTTATAATACTTACATTCAATGCCTGACCATCTTCAATGCGGCATAGTTCCATGGGTAGATAAATCTCTTTAGACGGATGACCAACGTGTAGGCATGGCAATTTGGGATAGTTCAATTTATAATTTCTATTGCGAAAGTATTCCTGAATGGTAACAACTTTCTTTTCATGATCAAATTTTTGTTCAGATGCCGGTTTATCAGCAATACCATTGACTTTATATATACGCGGTGCAGTTGCAAAACATTTTGGTGGCTCATAGATGATATTGATGCCCTTTAAAAAGTTAGCAATGCGATATGAGCAATTGCCAGGCGGCACGGTAGTTGCTGGTGTCACTTTACAATTTAATATATATTTCTCAACATATTCAATCACCGTCATTGAAATGGGAAATGATTTATGCGATACGTCTACATTGACAAAAGGTCTATCGCCCAATACAAAACTCTGATAGAGACCAACCAGCGCCTCGTAACCGTCGCCCAGATCTCTGCGTTCGTCATCTTGAGATTTCTTGAAAAAGGAACGACCAGCTCGAACGGAACGCTCATGACATGGAGTTGCTAGTACTACTTCCAGGCATTGCATTGCACGCATTGGTTTTTCATAGATTTTATCATTCATATAGCTGAAAATTAATCGATTATTTTAATATAAGAAACCTCTATTAAAATAGATTCATCTTAAAGATGATCTTACCTGCGCAACGATTTCAATTCAACTAAAGAATTATCCGTCTCCTTTATGGTAATAGTGTAACGAATAGTGCGACCAAAACTGTCTATGACCTGCGAAAAATATAAAAATATTAAATCTGAGATACATATATATATATTACGAAAGATGTACCTCGACATCACCGGTAGTATTAGCCAACCTTTCCACGCAATAACACGATTTGCGTCCATCGAATGCTGCTACATCGTTGTTTAAATGCTTAACACGGAACACTTCAAATGCCTGACGATAGAATTTCTTCGGACGTTCCGGACTTATGGACACATCATAGTGATATGCATAGTCTGGCATTTTGGACATATCAACATTTAAATAATTGACGCCACAGCTGCCGGGACGTCCTAGTGTACCACGCTTAACGTTGCCAACTTGGGTTAGAGGGGGTGCTATGGCACCAGCTTGGGATCGTTGCTGCTGCTGATGGGCAGCTTGTTCCTGCTGCTGATAGCCACCCTGTCGTTGTTGTCCACCCTGTTGTTGTTGTCCTTGGGGGCGTCGTTGTTGTCCACTTTGGTTTTGTTGTTGCTGCCCTTGGAAGCTTTGTTGACTACTTTGTTGCCAGACGCCTTGTGGTTGTTGTTGCTGTCCTTGTTGTTGTTGCTGCCGCTGTCCTTGTTGTTGTTGCTGTCCTTGTTGCTGTTGCTGCCGCTGTTGTTGTTGCTGTCCTTGTTGCTGTTGCTGATAGCCACCCTGTCGTTGTTGTCCACCCTGTTGTTGTTGTCCTTGGGGGCGTCGTTGTTGTCCACTTTGGTTTTGTTGTTGCTGCCCTTGGAAGCTTTGTTGACTACTTTGTTGCCAGACGCCTTGTGGTTGTGGTTGTTGTTGCTGTCCTTGTTGCTGTTGCTGCCGCTGTTGTTGTTGCTGTCCTTGTTGCTGTTGTTGTTGCGGTCCTTGTTGCTGTTGCTGTCGCTGTTGTTGTTGCGGTCCTTGTTGGCTACTTTGTTGCCAGCCACCTTGTTGTTGATGTTGCGGTCCTTGTTGGCTACTTTGTTGCCAGCCACCTTGTTGTTGTTGTCTACCCTGTCGTTGTTGCCGCTGTTGTCCAGTTTGCTGCCAACCACCTTGGGCTTGTCCATCGCCGCCAACCAATCTTTCAGGACGAGCTGCTGCAGCGCTTGTCGATGGGCCAGCTGTAAGATTTAATTCATTTATTAAATACACATGACGTGGCCAAGAAATTTACGAATTGTGTGCTTCCCATAAATAGTCTAAAGGCTGCTATAGATAACGAGATACCCTGCTGCCTGCACCAAAACTTATATAACCAAGAAAATAGAATCCCAGAATTTGGTATTCAAGCATTCAGAAAGCTGTAGCTCCCATAGGAACGCTCGGCATAAAATCAGTCGATTAAATTGGGTTACTATTTCATCTTAATCAAAATTTGTTCTTTATTTGTCTGCAATTCGAGCACCACATACATACATAGATACAGACAGACACGTCGAACATTCTAGAAATATCATTAATATATGATATTAATGTATGCGTGATAACAAGAAAGATTATAAATGAAATAACCAATAGCAATAGGCTAACAGCAAAGAATTTCGAATGAGGGAAGTCCCCAGAATAGGTAACACATACAATAACAACTTTCGATAGTTTAATATACATATACACATATACATAGTACATACATACATATATAAAAGTGAATTTCATCATAACTGCACTTACTTGCAAGTTGTTGTTGCTGCTGCGCTGGCTGCTGGGGCTGCTGCTGTTGTTGTTGTTGTTGTGGTGGTGGTTGTGCCTGCGGTTGAGCAGCAGGGGCTGGTTGCTCCTGTTGTTGCTTAAACTCTGCGATATTTAAAATTGCATATATATAATTAAAAATATATAATATATTTTA
>JBANCX010000097.1:6525-25257 GCA_037040065.1 Dettopsomyia nigrovittata
ATTTTATTAATATTTCTATTTTGTTATATTATTTAGCGTTGGGGTGATCCAAATTATGGATTATCATTGAGAGATTGCTGCATTGGCGAACCAAAACTTGAATTTCTATATCAGCTATGCATTGATTATGTTGATGAACATGGACATGCTGCACAGCTGGAAATACCAGACATGATGGATCTCTGTCATAATACTGCTGCACCAGAGGTTATCAAAACCATAGCCGGACAGATCTCAAAGCCCAGTGAGGCAATTAAAGTAAGCTTTCAATTGAAAAAAATCAATGGAAACAATTTCCGAAATAAGTCTGTTTGAAAAATAATTCAAAATGTTATGTTATTCCCCCACTCTTGAGGTGGGAATTGAGTGAAAAATGAAATATTATATTATACTGTCATATAATAGATCTTCTAACATATTCTCTTTTTCATTTCTTATCCTTATAGATGCGCATTGCACATCGTGTACGCCTAATCTCTGGATTTAATAATTATAAGTTGCGTTTGCAATTTGTACAGGCGCGTCTACAGGCTGTATCCATATTGATTTACTCAAATGCACTACAGGATAATACCGATAAGGTGCTCTATGCTGGATTTGGTGAAGAATTATGTGAGCTTATCGATAAAGAGGATGTACATTTGGTTGAAATACGTGCTGCTGTATTGCGTACATTAACATCAATGTTGCATTTTGATCGCAATCCAAGTGTGCCCAGGTTAGTTTTTTTTTTAATAAAAAAAAAAAAATAAATTTCAAAAGTTAAGACTAATAATTTGGTATGATAGATAAGACAATTAATGACTTTTCCAATGAGTCAACATTTGCTGTTTGCTTTAACCGATTGAGAATTACAAAGCATCAGAAAATGTCTCTAGATTGAACTTTTTGAGAATTACAAGCTGATTTCACTTAAAAAATAAACATCAACTAGGTCATTAAAATATATTGCAGATATTTCTTATTGAACTGTGGGATTGTGTTGTAAAAACTTTCCCCCACTTGTGGTTAGACTTTTGAGGGTGTTTTAGCTTAACTATTTGAGACCAAGATTGTTATAAGATATACTTAAAATTTGTTATGCTTTTTGTTCATATTTTAGAGCTGGCTCCCGTTTGATGAAAATTGTGCATTACACTGGCGCCGAGCGTCAGGGTGGCACTTTGCCTCTATTGGTGCGGGATTGCATTGATAATCTGACAACACATGGTTTAACCGATCGTTATCCATTGATATTGGCCACATCGCTATTTTCGCTATTATATCATTTGGCCAGCTATGAGTTGGGCGGTTCGGCGTTAGTCAAAAGCGGAATGATGCAATCTCTGTTGCGTGTGATCAGCTGGCCAGGTGTTGATCTGGAGCATATTACATTTGTGACACGCGCTGTGCGCGTTATTGATCTAATTACCAATATCGATATAGCACGTTTTCATCAGAATAATGGATTGAATGTGTTTATTGATCGTCTAGAGAAAGAAATTAAAAGTTGTTGCCGTGCTTTGGCCGAGATTGGTATTACTCTAAAGGAGTCTACACTGCCTGAGGATCAAATAATGGCCGATAAATTGGATAGCTCCCTGGAGCAGGCTGATGATGATGGTGAGTGGTAGTAGCCTTTTATTATTTTCATAGTTTATAAAAATAATTTGTATTCTATTTTGTTGCTCAGATGCTGCCACAGAAAATGCTTCAGTTGCAAGTGGTAGTGGATCGCCGCGTCGTGATAACGATGCCCTAGGAGGCGGCGGTGGTGGTGTCAGTGAACAGGCACAGCGCGCCTATCGTGTCTACATGGAACGTAATGCTGCTGAACAACAGCAGGGACATGTTGGCGGTCCTAATGCAGCTGGTTGGCTGGATATAGAAGGACCTATCGATAATTTGGCAGCGGCAGCAGCTGAAGCTGGTGTTGCAGTTGGAGGAGATGATAATAATGATGATGATGCATTAGGAGCTGTTGGAGGTGTAGCGCTCGATGATCCACCAGCACGTGAAAGACTTATTCAATATCCGGCCAATAGCTATTATGCACGTCCATTGGCCGAACGCAAAGCGGAGTTATCCTCACAGCTGCCAAGCAGCTTGCAGCCAAAGAAACCATCGTGTGTAACACAACGTGCCGCATTACTTAAATCTATGTTAAATTTCCTTAAGAAAAGCATACAGGATCATGCACATTTTAGTAATATGCGTAACATAATGGAGACAAGCTTAACTCAATCATTGCGTCATATTATTGCCAATGCTGAATATTATGGACCATCATTGTTCCTGTTGGCCACCGATGTGGTCACTGTGTATGTATTTAATGAGCCATCGTTATTGTCATCACTGCAGGATTTGGGTATTACAAATGTCATGTTAAAGGCACTATTGCAAAAGGATGTGCCAGCTACACGTGAAGTACTCGGCTCACTGCCGAATGTCTTTTCGGCTTTGTGCTTAAATGAACGTGGACTCTTTGAGTTCTTATCATATGATCCATTTGATAAAGTACTGAAAGTGTTACTCTCACCAGATTATCTTGTTGCTATGCGTCGTCGTCGCAGCTCTGATCCATTGGGTGATACAGCTACCAATTTGGGTAATGCCATGGATGATTTGATTAAACATCATCCATATTTACGTGCCGATGCAACTGAAGCTATAGTGCGTCTACTTAATGAACTGGTACGTTTGGGCTCTGATCCCAGTTTTATTTGCTGGCGTGCCAATAAGGAGAGCAACGTCTCGAGTGCTGCAAATAGTGCAGTACCATCATCGACACCGTCACCTTCGGCTATGGTTATGGTAGCCACTGGTGGAGCTGGAGCTGTTGGCTTGAGTGCAGCCGATACAAATGATAGCAGCGGTGATGATGATGATGACGATGATGAAATGAGTTCAGCATCACAACAGCAGCAACAACAACAGCAACAGCAACAACAACAAACACGTCGTCCACAGCAGCAGCTACAGCAACAACAACAACAGCAGCAACAGCAACAACAACAACTATTGCAACAACAGCAGCAGCAACAACAACAAATACAACAGCAAGTAACGCAACAAAATCCACCACCAGCACAGACACAAACCCAACCAGAACGTGAAGCAATTCCTTTGATTGATTATATACTCAATGTTATGAAATTCATTGAAGCCATCTTTAGTAATAGTCCCAATGGTGATCATTGTCGTGAATTTGTACAAAAAGATGGTTTAACACCAATATTACAATTATTATCATTGCCCAATTTACCAGTGGATTCACCAGTCTCAACCACCTCACAGGCAGTGGCCAATGTCTGCAAAGCCATATTAAGTCAGGCCCAAGAAACAAAAGTTCTCGATGTTGCACTTAAACAATTGGCCGATATTGTTGCACAATTGAAGCCATTGATAAAACATTTCACATTTCCCGGTGGCAGTGTACTACTTGCTGAACTTGTGTGTTGTCAACGTTTGGAGGATGGATTTGCAAATGCTGAATATACACCAATATTGCATAATATGAGCTTTGTACATGGCTATGTTGTAATGTTGGTACATTTATGCCGTAATGCATCAACAGATATGCGTACTGTGCTGCTCAAGCGTTGGGGTGCAAATCGTGAAACTGGCGTACAATTATTACAACAGCTAGTACAATTGTATATTTCATTGGTCTGGGAGAGTACGATATTGTTGAATTTATGCTCAGATGAGCCAACACAACATCCAGATTTAATATGGGATGAAATAGCAGCACAAATGTCAGCGGCAGCTGGTACCGCTGATCCTATGACTGAAGCCGAATTATCACGTAAATTGGAACGTGCTGCTGAATTTCGTACAAAATATACACCAGAAGAACAATTTCGTTATATTAAATCATTGCTTGCAGCCAGTTCAAGGCTGGGACGTGCTTTGGCTGAATTATTGGGTACATTGGTGAAATTGTCTGTGGGCTCACCACAAACCCGTCAACGTCGCATCAATGATTTGATTAGTAATATCAATAAAGTTCCTACACCCGAAGCACGTGAAATTGCACGTATATTGAGCTCGATACTTGTTAATGGATTCAGTCATGAGAGCATTTTACCAAAACCAGTACCCAAATTGAAATTAACATTTCTCATTTGTAGTGTGGGTTTCACTGGACCAATGCTATTTGATGATAAACGTAGTGCTTTCCATTTAATGATCTCACAATTTTGTGCTGAAAATGGCCTAAAAGCGTTCTTTGAGATGTTCTATTGGGCATTATCATTGGATAATGTATCACAGAAATTTCAATTTGATCAATGGGCTGCCATGGATGATTTAATGCATACACATGATGATGATAAACGTGATTGTCCCGAAGGAACTGGTGAGTTCTTAGATGCATGGTTACAATTGCTTGAGAAAATGGTTAATCCACGTGCAATGCTTGATTCACCATATGTCATGAGTCCACGTCTCAATTATATGCCCGATAATGTACCATTTGAGCCCGTTTTCTATTTGATACACATACATCAATTGGCCATGCAGGCATTACGTCGGATTTGGTGTCGTCGTCCAATACCAAATTATGGTGCAAGTATGTTTGAAACGATAATCTTGATTTTAAAACATTTGATTAAATCACATCAAATGTTACTCGATCGTTATCATACACGCATGAAGGAAATCAAATTTGAGAATCTATATATACGCACCACAGATGATGGTTTAAATGCGGATCATGTAAAGACATTGACTGATATGGGATTTAAACATTTTCATATTATTGAAGCATTGCGTAGTAATGCCTCATTGGAGGAGGCAACAGATTATTTATTAAATAATCCAGAAGCGAGTGCAATAACTGGACAACAATCGTCTTCACAACATCAACTGCCACCGCTGCCGCCCTCAACAAATCCATTGACTGGAGCAAGTTCGGCACAAAGTGTATCACAAGGTAGCTCGGCATCAAATGCAGCTGTTGTTGGTGATATGGATATTGATATGGAATTGCCAAATGCGAATAATGATGCTATCATTGATATCACTGGCAATACACCAAGTAGTAGTAGTAATAGTTCTACAGCTTTATCAAAGCAAGGAACAGCACCAGCTGTTGTAAATCTCTATGATTATAGACTATTGAAATTAATGCCACCATTGATATTTGATCGTTTCTGTGATGAGGCCGTATCGCGTGCGTTTGAATTTATGGAAGCTATACCGGATACAGTGAATAGTGCTGCCGATTTAATAGCTGTATTATATAGACGTTTAAATCATTTGAATCGTCAAGTGTTTGTTACCAATTTTGTGCGTAACATCATACAATGGGTCGACTTTACATTGCAATTGTTTGAGCCAATTGGAACAGCAGCATCAGCAGGAACAGCTACAGGAACTGGTGCATCACCAAAGTCTAATCGTTTAGATGAATGCTTGACGGGTATGACAGCGACACGTCTATTTGTACGACTAAAGACATCAACATTGTTGCTCGAAGAGAACTACAGTGATATGCATCGTCCATTGGTTGAGGCAATTACCGCGCAGGATGCAATGATTTCTTTAGTGAAATTACTTGATTGCATGAGTCAATGGATGTTGGAGCAGGCACAACAATTGGATATTGCACAACGTTCGACAGTGCCACGTTGGGTACAAAATTTGGTTGATCTCATTGATGCTATTGATAGCATTAGTCATATATTGCAACGTAAAGCAAATATGCGGGCCGTAAGCAGTGATATGTGGCGTTGGTATGATGCATCCACAGGCAAATGGAATGCTTATTCTGATGCAAATAATGAGCTAATACGTAATGCGTACGCTGCTGGTGAACGTTGGCTACACATCAATATTGGACGACAACGTTGTACAGTCAGTTTCAATTGTATGACACAGGTGAGCGAAGCCTCTGGAAGTCATCGTCCAGTTTATCCGGTTCTAAGGATTTGTGAAGCAATTAGTCAATTGCAAAACAATTCATCAGCATCACATAAAATTGATAATCTATTGAATCGTATGGTGCGTACAGCAACCGATGGTAATGGTACAATACATACGGATGAGTTGGTACCATTACGTCAATTGATTAACTTTAATGAGCCGTTGCCATCAATAATACCATCGATGGCGTCTCAGCATACTGGCGGTGGTCACGATGAGGAGCGTATGACGCCACCACCACCAGCAATGACCACACGCAGTAAATCACGTCAAAAGAGTGCCGCTGCAGCAGCTAAAGCTAAAGCTGCGGCTGCTGCAGCTGCAGCCGCTGCTGCATCATCATCATCACATAGCAGTACTCTAAATCCATCAACTATACCAAAACGTACACAAAAGATTATACTTAATGAGGAGAATGTTGGTTTGGCCAAATTTGATTGTGCTCGGATAATAGCGAGCATTGTATCGCTATTGAAACAACCATATTTATTGCATCAGGAGACAAAATTGTCGCTATTGCGTTTATGTGCACGTCTAACACGTAAATATGAGAATGCTCAAGTGTTTATACGTTGCGGTGGAGTACATATGCTGCTCCAATTGCAGCAAGCATGCAGCTTTATGGGTTTCCCAACATATGCCATAATTATTTTACGTCATTTATTGGAGGCACCGCCCGTACTTCAAGAGGCAATGGAACGTGTGCTTGGCATGCGTGCCGCTGGCATTGTACCCGTTGGACATCGTGATCTCATCTATGTGCTAACACAAGTAAGCACAGCGGTATCGCGTGATCCACAAATCTTTGTCGCTGCTGCCAAGGAGATGCTCAAGGGCGAATATATGATTAATTCAAATAGTCAAACAAATTTACCAATGGATGATGGACGTGTTATGGTTAAATCGAAATTTGGTCAACAGCAGCAACAACAACTGCAACAGCAGCAGCAGCAACAACAACAGTCGACAACAACTACGGGCACACAGAAGGACTCCAGTACGAATACTACAAATAAGGAAGAACAACTGGAGGAACCAATGGTTCAATCATCGATCGGTGTACTCAAAGAGCTGCTTATCGCTCTGGTACAGCCATGTTGCCATTATGGACTTAATTACAATGTCACTGATTCATCTGGCAATTCAGTACCCGAACTGATTACACCAGATCATCCAACAGCTGCCGCCGCCGCCGCCGCTGCGGCCATGGAAGATGAGGTGTGTACCGCAATTCTTTTGTTTCATTTTTATTCATTCTTTGATTTCCAATTATTAACTTATTTTTTTCTCTCTCACACATTGGCTTTCAGGACTCGTCGCCATCGATGAAGAAATGCTCACAACAGGAGAAATATGAACCCTGCTGCTGCACTTGGCATATACCAACTAGTACACACAATCATTATAAGCCAACGCTATCGCGTGCAACATTATTGAAATTCCTAGCCGATGCCACACGTGCCTATCAATCGCTTGTGCCACGCATATTGCTAAGTCATGTGTATCAGGCCAAAGATAGTCCATTGATTGGCCGTACATCACAATCATTTGTGGCTGTGCTATTGGATCGTTTCCTGCCGCTAACACAGCGTCAACATGTGCCCGAAGTAAGCACAATGGCACGTGTATTGATCTGTTCATTATCCGATTGCTATCAGCAGCCGGGTGTACAGCTGCAGGTTGCTGAGGAATTGCATGCGGCGGTGGCGCGTGCTTTGGCCCAACCGGATTCAGCTGAAAAGCATACACGTCTGCAGGTCCTAATGAGTCTCTATCCAAATTTGATTGAATCACCGATGCTCTATGATAAGGTGCATTTGCATAGGAATACTATGTATCGTGTGCTGTTGCGTCAGGGTGTTATGACCTATTTGACCAAGGTGGCACAATATAAGGATCTCTCGAATCATAATACGCTTAGTACACTGGGCGCCATATTGCGTCCCATGGAGATATTGTTGCGTTTTAATGTAGCCACAACTACATTAGGATCAAAGCGTATATTGTTTGGTGGTTCTAATTCAGGTAGTGGTGGACCTGGCGGAGGCGGTGGTGGACCTGGTGGCGGTGGAGGAGGCGGTGGACCTGGAGCTGGTGGTGGCGGTGGCAATGGTGGTGGAGGAGGAGGTGGACCTGCACCTGGCGGTGGTGGTGGTGCCAATGGGCATACTAGCACCGTAAGCGCCATCATCAATCGTCGCCTATTCCCACGTCTTCATGCCGCCCGTACCGCTGTCGGCTCTGCTGTGGATCGCAACAGTGCCATTGGCGGCGGTGAGCATGTATTGCGGGATATCATAAGGAATGTGCTATCGGATCGTCGTCATGCGTTTGAGTTTATTTTTAATTCGGATGAGATGGCTGTGGAATCGGATGATCCGCCTGGTGGAAACAATGCGAACAATGCTGGCATGATTGATGTCGGTGATGAGCGCAGCAATGGTCCCGATGGTGGTGATGGCAACAATCCAGCGCGTCCTGTTCTTAATTTTGATCAGCTTTGGGATGATTTCCTTCAATGTGAGGGCCTGTTTTTGGCCTCGCGCAACATTGGCCCAGGAAGTGGTGGTGGAGGAGGAGGCAGTAGTGGTAGCGGCGGCGGTGGTGGTTCGGGAGGACCTGGTGGAGAACCACCTGGACCGCCACATATCGGCAATGGTGGTGCTAGTGGCGCAGGAGGAGCTGGACCTGCGGCAGCAATGCCACCAAACAACGCCATGCTTAATAATGACCCACTGCAGCCGGATCCTCCAGTAATTGGCAATGAAGCTGGTGCACCTGCAGTTCCTGGTGCTGCTGGTGGCATTGGAGGGGGTACCTCCAATGCTTCCGATGCAGCTAGAGTAGGAGAAGGAGGAGGTAGTGGCGGCGGAGGTGGTGGTGGTCGTCCTAGTCGTTCTGGACGTGATTTGAATGCCTCACTGCTAGCTGATGTAAGCACAAGCGATTCCGATTCGGAAGCTTCCGATGATGAACGCCACGCCGAAGAGGAGGACGATGATGATGAAGATGATGAGGTCGCCGATGAGGATGTTGATGAACATAGTGAAACAGATGTGGATGAAGAGCGTCCACGTCAATTTATCGAAGCCTTCGATCATATCTATGAGCCTGAATCCTCAGAAACGGCATCCAATGATGCTGATGTGGATGCCGAGGATGATGACGAGGATGAGGACGATGATGATGAGGATGACGATGATGATGTCGATGAAGTCGAAGCACATAATGAACTTGTTGTCGACGATGCCCTCATTGATGAGGTACTCGCCCAGGTGAATGGTGCCGGTTCCAGCTCTGGTTCCGGCTCCACATCAGCCGCTGCCAATTCCAATACGCGTCCACGTCGTAGCGCTGCCGTAGAGCCCAATGGTATGGCCGGTGCTGGCAGTGGTAGCGATAATCACAGCATGATGGATGATGTTAACCAAGATGTCGAGTCATATCTATATGAGCGTCTGGAAGGACTCGATAGGCATGTTATGCCACAGCCGCCATCAAATTTCCGTGTGCGTATGAATAGCTCGATTGCTCTGCCCTTGGACATTGATGTTAATGGTGCTGGTGGGGTAGGAGGTGGATCCGGATCAGGAGTTGGTGGCAATGCCGGCGGCGGCTCTGGTGCCGGTGGTGCTGGCGCCGCTGCTGGTGCTGGTCCAACCGGACGCAATATGCCCAATGCGGAAGCTATGGCAGCTGTTATGGACTTTAATTTCGTTGGCGCTAATCCTACACCACCACCAAATACCCAGGATGTTAATGTGAATGCTTTCATGCCACCTGCAATGGCTCAGCTGGAGCGTAATACAGGTGGTGGTGGTCCTGGTGCTGGCGCTATCGTTGGCGGTCCAGCTGTTGCCAACAATCCGAATATAAATAATCTACTGGACGAACAGCCGCCGGTTCAAGCTGTTGGTGCGGGTAACATTAATGTTGCTCCTATTAGTGGTGGTCCTGGTGGAGGTGGTGCTGTAGGAGCAGTCGGTGGTAATGTGGCTGCTGGTCTTGGTAATACTGGCGGTGGCGGTGCTACTACAGCATCTACTAATCATCCCAACAACAACAATGGCCTCTGCAACAATGGCTTACGCCGTCGTCTGCTCTATCTGGACCAACAATATTGCGTCTGCATGCCCACACATCAGAACCCAACCGAAGAAACACAAATGGAGATCTTTACCCAAGATGGTAAGTGAATAAAAGATAATAAATATTTAAATATTTTTCTTCAAACATTTTATTTTATTTGTAGCTCTGCACTGGTGGCTCGAGGAAGCCAAAGCGCTGGACATGGAGAGTCAAACTGATGCTTGTCTGTATGCGGCACACTTCCTGTTGCCTCATTTAATAAAGGAGCTAAAGATGGCTCATCAGATGCGCAAACAGGAGGAGGCCAATCGTCAGGCAACAGCTGTAGCAGCAGCAGCTGCTGCTGCTGCCGGAGCTTCAGCAGCAATTGCAGCTGCATCCACAACAGCAGCCACATCGATACCAACAACAACCAGCTCTTCTACCGCATCTCATGCGGCAACACCATCATTAATTGGTGGTGGTGGTGGTGTCGCAACTGCTAATGTAGGTGCCATGCCCATTTCCATATTGGGTAACTCAAATGTTACACTATCGGCATCGGGTACGACATCAACGACCACGAATGCTACAGGAGGAGCTGGATCTTTACCTGCAAGCGCCAATCTATTCCGTAGCTCTATACCCAGACTGATACCATCTATGCAATTTGTAAATGCTGCATCTTTGGCCACAGTACCAAATGCATCACCAGCAGTTGCTCAAGCGGGACCAGCCAATGCACAAGCAGGTGGCAATAATCCTTATGCGGGTAAGTTAAATAGATTTCTTTGACAGGATTTTGAAGCAATAGGACGATCAGATAAATATAAACCTTTATATGTATTTCTTCCTTGTCTGTTGCAGTTGGTCCTCTGGAGCAGCCACGCTTGCGTCATCGCAACAATGGTGCACGCCATCAGGCGCTATACAATATTTATGCTGAAATTGATTTAACCAATGACCAGGACCCGGTGGGTTCAGATGGCAACTCGGCCAACTCCCAGCAGCAAGAGCAGCAGCAACAACAACAAAATCTGTTTCCAAGCTCTCAAGCGCTGCCACCATCAACAGCGAATGCTGCACCACGTCATCTGCCGCCTGTACCGCATTTGCCCGCTGCTGCAGGACGTCCATCACGTCCGCGCACACGCCTGGAGGTGACCGATCTCATTTTGCAGCTGCATGAGCGCCAAGGCGCTGAAAGACGCAACAACAGCAGCAGTAGCAACAACAATAATAATAACATCAATAACAACAACAACAACAATAACAATAATAACAACAACAGCAACATTAACAATTCATCGCGTACATCCGGTTCGATGCGCTCCAATCGTGAATTGCCAGCACCGGCTCGGCTTCAGCGTCTGCCACCGCCGCCGCCGAGCAGCTCTCGTCCCGAAGAGCTGATTATTCCAGATGATCACTGGCCCGGCGATTCCAATGTGGATATGAGTTTTCCGATCCCTTCATCGTTGGATCTGATGCCGAGCCCATTGCATTTTCCCGATTTGTTACAAGCGGCCGAGGATCGTAGATCGTCCACTCAAGCAGCCGTTGCCGCAGCAGCGGCAGCAGCAGCAAATGCTGATTATGGCTCTGTGGACATGCCTACAGTAGCTATATCTGAACTGGCAGCGCAGCTGTTGTCTTCTAGTGAGCCAGCAGGTAGCAGTGGAGCAACTGCAGCAGGAGCAGCATCAGCATCAACGACCGAAAGCGATAATGCAGCCATGGCAGCTGCTGCTGAATTTGCAGCTGCTGTAACCGTAGCAGCCAGCACAGCTGGTGATATAATCACCGATGTTCTGGCCGTGGAGGCAGCAAATGCTGAACTACCTCTGATTGAGCCACCCCCAGGGGATACAAATGAACCATTAGCGGCAGCAGGAGGAACAGAAACAGGAGAGACTGAAGCAGCAGCAGCTGCCCCTGCCCTTGGAACACTAGCAGCAGCTCTTGCCAGCGATGTGGAATCTGAAAATCTTGAAGGAGCAGTTGGTGGCATTGCCACAGCTTTAAACACAACTACAACAACAACAGCGGCAGCAGCAGCAGTAGCAACAACAACAGCAGCAGCAGCAGCGGCGGCGGCGGCAGCCAGTAGCAATGCTATTGTGACAGATATGAGTCCGGAAGTCCGTGCTGCACTGGGTGACCTAGAAGTGCCCGAAGGTGTGGATCCCTCATTTTTGGCCGCTTTACCTAGCGAAATGCGCGAAGAGGTCATCCAGGAGCATTTGCGTATGCAGCGTATACGACAACGTGCCCAGCAGAATGCCATACAGATTGCTCACGATTCACTGGTTGAGGTTAATCCTGAATTTTTGGCCGCATTACCACCAAATATACAATCTGAGGTGCTAATGCAGCAGCGCATCGAACAACAGCGTCAGGCGGCACAGAGTGCCAATCCTGAAGATCCTGTAGATACGGCTGCATTCTTTCAAAATCTACCCGAAAATTTACGCCAGGCGGTAAGTTATATTCTCAAGATTTTAGCTAGAATCCTTTGGGAATCACGACAATAACTATATTTATATACATATTTAGATACTCACGGACATGGAGGAATCACAGATTGCGAGCTTACCACCAGAATTGGCGGCTGAAGCTCAATTTTTGCGTCGCGATTGGGAATCACGCAATGGTGCACGCATGGATGCACATCCACCAAGCAACGCTCTATGTAAATAACTTTACATTGAATTTTATTGGATAAATTAATCTTATGCCTTTATCGTTGGTCATCGTTTTAGCTCGGTTCCAATCAACATTGCAGAATTTGGATGAAGCACGCTGGCACAGCGCCATTTGGTATGATGCCAGTGGTAATGCACAGCCGCAACATCATCAACATACGACCATAGTGCATCATCATCATATTGCACCAAATACAGGCAAACCATTGGCTCTACTTATGATGGAGGATGAGAATATCTTATTGGATCCAGATTCATTGGCCACATTATTGTTATTCCTATTTGTTGAGGATCAGAAAGTGAATAGCGTACGTTTGCATCGTGTGATACGTAATCTATGCCATCATGAGCCGACACGGGATTGGATTATCAAAGCTTTGATAAGCATTATACAGAAAACAAATGAGGATAATTCAAATTTTGGTGCCGCGAATACGGGTAGCAAACCGGAATGGTTGAAATTACGTGTCGATGCTGCTTTTGGTTATAAGAGCAACATATTCCTCATAAATAGCATGTATGAAGGTACTGCCCGTAGCATTAGCATTAATCCGCAGGCAGCTCAAATGATTGTACGCAATTGTTTGGATTTGCTCTTTGTACTGGCCAAGCATTATCCATTTAGTTTTCTGCCGTTTAGTCGTGAGACAAAGGCAGCAGCACGCAAAGGTAAAGATGAGATGTCAAAGGAGACAACGATACCGATGGTCGGACTAATAGATGATGAAAGGCGTTATAGATGGAATCGTGCACGTAATGCTCCATTAACGCCACCACAAGTAGCAGCAGCAGCACCACCACCAACACCGTCAGCAGCAGCAGCAGTAGCTCCAGTCCAAGCAGTAGCAACTGATGAAACACCATCAACGTCAGTTAAGTTGCAACCATTGGATGAGGCACCATCGACATCGAAAGCAGCTGCCGCCAAAGCTGCAGCCAGTGCCCAAAAGCCATCACAATCAACATCAACAACCTCAACATCAACCTCAACTTCAACATCAACCGATGACATTGTTAACTATCAAACGAATGCAAATGATTTCTGGGATGTGGTCTTGAATATTGATCGTCAGACACCAGTGCGTTTGGCCAATGTACATCAATTTCCGCTTATTTCACAGCCTGCATGGAAATGGCAGACGAATACCAATGAGTTCCTATCATTTACCGATTCACCATTTGGCCAACTGTTGGAAATGTTGCCCTACAAAGTGATTTGTCGTTCGCCGCATCTAACCGATATGCTGGTCAAGCTATTGGCCTCACTCAGCGTTGATTTGCCCAAGGAGGAAGAGCAACAGACAACAATACAACCGCCGCCGCCACAACCACCACAGCCAAGATCTCCGCTGCATCAGCATATATTGCATCAGCAGCGTGTTCAGGCAGAGGCCATGGCAGCGATACGTGCCCAGGAGCGTGCCGAGCGTGAAGCTGAAGAGGGTGCGATAGCCGAATTAGAAGCTCGTGAATTTGCACGGACACGACAAGCTAATAATTCTGATATTTTGCCGCCATTGGTGCCAATCAATCAATTTTTGCGAGAGAATGGTGATGAGCAGCTACAACAACAGCAGCAACATCTGGATGACGATGATGATATCGATGAGGAAGACGATGAAGATGAGGACGAGGATGAGGAAGATGATGATGAGTTAGATTATGAGGATACTGTATTAGCCACACGTATACGTGCACGTGCACGAGCGCGTGCTGAAGCAATTGCCAAAGCATCCCTAAAGTCTGGACATTCGACACTAGCTAATCGTCCACGTCGCAAAATCTATTCGAAAAACTTTTCACAATTACAACTGGTCATTGAGGTATTGACACATCAATGTGGCACCACCGAAGGCCTGGATAATGTTACCAAATTAATTGTGAATTTAACTCAATGCTCGCAGGCATCAAATGCCATATTTATACAATATTTAACAGCAGCCATACTTGGCCTAGCCGAGGAAGTGCGTCGCGCCATACAGACGCTACTCAATGAGATACGCGCCTATAATACACATGGCCAGCCGGCAGCAATCGTTACAGATCAGAATAAACCGAGTACAAGTGCTGCAGCATTGGTCAGCAGCACTGGTAGCGTTGGCGCCTCACTGTTACCAAATTTAACCGTCCATGAGGGTACAATGCAGGATCGTTTTACAGCTGAATCTGTTATAATATCGGCACCCAAAAATGCCAAACCCACCTGTGAACTGCAATTGCCTTCGATGAAGAAACTAATGTCAAATTCATCAGCACAACCGTATTTCCTGCGCACTTTAAAGATCTTTATGCAGGTCCGGGATATGTATGAATTGAATTGTCAACAACAGCAGCAGCAGCAACAACAACAACAGCAGCAACAGCAGGATGATTCCAATGATGATATCATTGATATTGTTGGTGATCCTGTATCGGCAGCAAATCCGATATTCCTAACCAATTTAGATATCAGTGATGATCCTTATAACAATTATAATACCTATAGTGCAAATAAGAATCCAACAAAGCCAACATTGAGTCAAATACTTTGTCTCGATGTACTGTGGCATACGTTGAGTGAGTGTTTGGTTGCATTGGAGGAGTCAAAGGATGAGTTTGCTGTATTGGTATTGCAACCAACTGTTGAAGCCTTCTTCCTAATACATGCCTCGCATCGTGTCACACCAAAGAAGCCAGGACGTGGACCATCAATATCGGGTTCATCGGGATTGCGTGTGGTGCCACAACCTGCCGGTTCTGGTTCTGGTTCCGAACAGAGTCCACAACTGGAAGATACAAATAGCAGTACCAGTAGTCAAGCGCAAAATTCAAATAGTTTTGATGGTAAGTACCATTGATGGACTGGGTTAGCTAGCAACCCATTTATAATCTATTGAAATGCGATCTTTACTATAAAGAAAACCTTTTTTACTTTTGTTTAGATGAAGCTCGAAATCAGGACGCTTCGACCAGTTCATGTAACGTTAGTCAAACAATAACATTGACCGCCCATGAAGCTCAACTGAAACAGGATCGTCAGAAATTCTTGCAATTTGCTGAAAAACATCGAACGGTTCTTAATCAAATATTACGGCAATCGGCTACACATTTATCGGATGGTCCATTCGCTGTATTAGTTGATCATACACGCATACTGGACTTTGATGTGAAGCGAAAGTATTTCCAAACCGAATTGGAACGCCTAGATGAGGGTATTAGACGTGAGGAGCATACTGTTAGTGTTCGTCGTATTACTGTCTTTGAGGATTCGTTCCGTGTACTTTATCGTTTGGGTCCAGAGGAATGGAAAAATCGTTTCTATATTGTGTTTGAAGGTAATGAATTAATTAGAAAATTAATCATTTTCTTTTTTCTAATTTATTTTATATTATTCACTTAATAGATGAAGAAGGTCAGGATGCTGGCGGTTTGCTACGCGAGTGGTATGTGATAATTTCCCGTGAAATCTTTAATCCCATGTATGCCTTATTCTGCGTATCGCCGGGCGATCGCGTCACCTATATGATAAATCCATCGAGTCATGCCAATCCTAATCATTTGAGTTATTTCAAATTTGTTGGTCGTGTGATTGGTAAGTGAAAATTTTTTCAATATTAAATTTAAAATTGTATTTTCTAATATATTATTTTCTATTTATTAACAGCCAAAGCTGTGCATGATAATAAGCTATTGGAATGTTATTTTACACGTTCATTCTATAAGCATATATTGGGTAAACAGGTCAAGCACACAGATATGGAATCACAGGATTATGAATTTTATAAAGGATTAGATTATCTAATGAAAAATGATATATCAACGCTGGGCTATGAGTTAACATTCTCAACGGAGGTGCAAGAATTTGGTGTTACACAAATCCGTGATCTCAAACCAAATGGACGGGATACTGCTGTCACCGAAGAGAATAAATTTGAATATGTTCAACTTGTTTGTCAGTTAAAGATGAGCGGCTCCATACGACAACAGTAAGTGGAGCTTATGATAACTATTTTTTTAATATAATATTTAATGTTTTTTTTAATATAGATTGGACGCATTCCTTGAGGGATTCTATGATATAATTCCAAAGCATTTAATTTCTATATTTAACGAACAAGAATTGGAACTTCTCATATCCGGTTTGCCAGATATTGATATTGAAGATCTTAAAGCAAATACCGAATACCATAAGTATACATCGAAATCAGCACAGGTAAGAAAACAAGTAACAACTAACTATGCTCTACGGGATACCCCGATCCAAGCTTTGAAATACATACCTGAAAAAATATTTATAATTATCAACAACTATGCAAAGGCATCAAAGACTGTACTTTGATATGCTGCCTAGCGCCTTGGAAATGTCTATAAAACTTAAAATTTTGTTGCGATCGTTATGAAATTGATACAATAGATCAATATTATAATGACAATTACCTAGGCCGTATTCTCATAGGTCATAGGTACAAATTGAATCTATTTTTTTGAACTTTCCAACTTTTAAGGATTTGTGGGTGTGGCATCACTTAATGATGCAGTTCATTACAAAGTTTTCGGGGTATAAATAGAATTATATTTATTTTTTTATATACTATTTTACTATTTTTGTTTGTTTGTTTTTTTTCTTTTCTTGATAGATTCAATGGTTTTGGCGTGCCCTGCGCAGCTTTGATCAAGCGGATCGTGCTAAATTCCTACAATTTGTCACTGGAACCTCAAAGGTGCCGTTGCAGGGCTTCGGCTCATTGGAGGGCATGAATGGCATACAAAAATTCCAAATACATCGCGATGATCGGTCCACAGATCGTTTGCCGTGCGCACATACTTGGTAAATAATTATTTTTATTATTTTTTTTATATAATTAATTAATTAATTTATTTTATTTTATAACAATAGCTTTAATCAACTGGATCTTCCTATGTACAAGTCATATGATAAGTTGCGCAGCTGTTTGCTGAAGGCTATACACGAATGCTCGGAGGGCTTCGGCTTTGCTTAAGCAACGAACATTATCAAGTGTGCGTTGTGCGACAACAACACCAACAACAACAACAATAACAAGCTAAAACAACAACAAGAAATCGGAAAATAACCAAGAAACAAACAAATGGAAACAACACAACAACAACAACAACAATAGAAACAACAACTCTGGCAAAACAACACAAAATATAAAACATCAATAACAACAACAACAACAAAAAAATAGTTATAATAATAATAATAATAATAAAATAATTATAATAATTCAACAACAATTCCTAAATCAAGAGTAAAGAAAGATGAGAATTCACACGAAAATAGAACAGCGGCAAAAAAACAAACAAACAAGAATAACAAAACAAAACAAAAAAATGCGATATCAACAACAGCGATAACTATATAAATATATTTATATATGTATATATATACATGTATACTATATATATATATATAAATATATAAATATTTAATATAAATATGTATGTATAAATTTATGTGTGTATATTTATTTATATATATATATTTAAAAAACAAACAAACAAAACTAAATGTTGAATTAATTATTAATTTTCGCTGCAAAAATATATTATAATATATATATATATATATATATAATTATAAATATATATGTGTATGTCTTAAATATATATATTTTCTTAAATTTGCTAAAGCAGACGAAGTAGAAGTTAAAGAATGGGGCGGGCAAACGACAAAAGAAACAAAACAACAACAACAACAAAAATCAATTAAAGAGATGAAAAGCAAATAAAAATATTGAAATTATATAGATATATCATCGTGAAGAATCGTATATAGTACATATACATACATATATATATTTAATTATATGTATTTAAATAACTTAACGCTGTTTTCCTAATTAAAATTACAAATTTGTTTGTTCTGCAATTATCAATTGTCATAACAGGCCACAAAAAAAACAAAAAAAAAATCTTTTGAAAAAAATAAGAAATCTAAAATATATTTTTATTTTCTTAAGTCGAGCAACAAAAATATATAAAAAAAATTTAAAAAATTACTAAAAAAAACAAAAAGCAAAGCAAAGCGAAATATGCATAACATGCACAC
>JBANCX010000097.1:25357-37382 GCA_037040065.1 Dettopsomyia nigrovittata
AATATATAAAAAAAATTTAAAAAATTACTAAAAAAAACAAAAAGCAAAGCAAAGCGAAATATGCATAACATGCACACAATGCTTTGGGCTCTTGTTTATATATAAATTTATTAATAATAGAATGCACTTAAAAACAAATGAAAAATATATAAATGAAATGCAAAAAAACAAAAAAAAAAATTTAAAAACAAAAAATGGTATTTGACGTAACTCTAAGTCTATGTTATGCATTTTATGTTTAAACTTCTAACGAGTAAAAAGTGAAAATGGACGTGAGATGAGTAAACTCATTGACTATATATGTATATATATATACGTATATATATATATAATAAAAAGTAATATAAAATAAATTCCAAAAAAAAAGATATTTCAGAATTTTGGGTTTTTTTTTTCGTTTTACCAGTGCTGTGCAATGTTTTACAGGACATCAGTCTTTATCGATAAGCATATTGTGAATAGTTGATAACATTACAGGAACTTACAGTTGGATCTCCAGTCTTTGATGGCCATTAACATTTAAATATTATGGATTAACCACTGGCAGAGCATATATTTATATTGTATTTACGTTAAATTCAAATTGGCAATAATCGATAGTCGTGTGAATAAATGCTGCTTATCGATCGCTGAACGACAAATAGTTGCAGGGCTGCATATTGGCAAAGAATTTATCGGAAATCGATATTATCGATGGATTTTGAATTAGCGCCAACATTAGTGCACTAAAACGATCTTCGAACAATCGATAATTGTGCAAATGCATATCAAAATATTTATCAAAACAATCCCATTAAAAAAAAAAAGATTAATATTTATTAATAAAACCAACTATGGATACATATATACGTAATCAGCTGTTTGTCAATAGCGATCTGACACTTGAAGAGGCAACACAACATTCCGTCAAATTGTTAACATGGCTTTTAGACTGCCAGGATGAGATGCAACAAGAGGAACATCAAATACAATTGGATTACTTGGACATTGAATGCATGCTAAAGGCCACAATATATTTGTATGAATGTCATGCACGTTATGGCGATGAATTGATCGAATTGGTGTTGCAACAATGCAGTCAGGCACATGCATTGATACGACGCTTCTATGCAAACTGTGAAACCGATCGGAAGCAATGCATCCGTGAATTATGTGGCCAAATAATTAATGGTACACGCAATGGTGCCAAACATGGACCATTGCTCTATCAAATGCATAAAACCTTTGCTGAATTACAGCCCACAGCTGGCTGGGATGTGATAAAGGAACTCGACTGGACAACAACAGCTCTGGTGGATAAAGAATTGTTGTTGTTTAATATGGAGGCACAGCAAATGCATCAATTGGTGCGACGCATCTTTCGCTTGGCAACGTTGCCGGAGATACGTGAGGCATTAGAACGTTCGATGCGTTTAATTGGCACTGAATTATGGATGCAATTATTTCGGGAGCCCAAGGAGAGCATATTCTATACACGTTGCTATATATTGCGTCAAATGATCTGTGATATGCTGATAGCTGCTGAACAACAGCTGCCAGCTTGTGTTGGATTTATACATCAGATTTATGTGTTTGTTGCCAGCGGCAATAGCTCCAATTTGGCGCGTTTCTATTGTTGGCTATTGCACAGCCGCTTCGCTGCAGCTCTGGCACATTATATACATGCCTATTGGCAGCAATATTTGCCACACTTGCAGCTAGATGAGATGCAGTTGCTCAGTGGACAAACGCCGGCAATTTTGCCATTGGATGAAATGCTATTTGTTACACATTTAATGCTTGCAGCAAGATCTCCATGTCGTGCTGAATTCTTTGCTGAGCTGCGCACGTTGCCTTTACTGCCTAATTTATTACAAATTCTCAATAAAGTTGCATTTGTTTATAGTTAAAATAATTAATATTTAATTGTTTGGCATATATTCATGCTTATCACTGACAATTCTTGTAACTTGTTCACCCTTCTCAGCCAATATTTCTTCGATATTCCGTTTGCCATTGAGATCGGTGAACCAGTTTAAATTATCGGCTATTAGATGATGATTCGCACATCCTTTGCACGTAACAATCACGACACCTTTGTTGTAAGCCACCTTAGATATTGTTTCCATATTTCTGCTCTGGCACACTTTACATGTGTAAATTAATTGCATTTTAGTTTCTAGCTCCGTCAGGGGTATGCTTTTAGTTCCTATATGACCTCCATCAGCCTGTTGATAAGTAGAATTAACTCTTTTAGTATCTAAACGAATAACTATTTAGCTTATTTACCTGTGTCTCATCTTTGGGCTTGTCGCTTAGTTTGCAGCACGTGTGCCTGTTTATGTTGCTACTCGTTGCTCTGTTCAACAAATGGTAATTTCGGTGCACTTGACGTGTAGCTGGTGCTATGGCGCACCGTCTGACAATCGAGCATAGTTTGTATATTTGTTTAAAGTTGTTCATTTTTTCAGAAAGAATTTGAAAATAGTAAATCGTAAAAACGTTTTATATTCATAACAATGTATCGATAACAATTATAGTGTATCGCTGGTGAAATTCAACAGCTGTTCATCGACCAACCACCACAATAATTTATACAGAAAACAGCTGTTTAGACGTAATGTACGCAGTAGAGATGGAATTGAATAGCATGAATACGATTCTGTAATTACAAGTAAACTCAAAATATGCAAAGAATTTTTGTAACAAGTGTTTAATTTCAATCCGAGTTATATCAGTATTAATATTAATAATTGTAAGTCAATTTTAATAATTTTACAAATAATTATTTTGCTTACGTTTAATTTCCGTGCTATTAATATCGACATACGCATCGCATAGTCACGTGCCTTGTTTGTTTTCTGTCACGGGCTCATCTCTAGCTATTATCAGCGCTTGTTGTTATACAACACTCTGGCACAGCCAGTGTTTAATAACAATTCTATATATTTATTGTGTGCTTAGTAACACTTTTAGAAACGCATTGAATTTGTTGAAATTATCAGGGAGCAGAAAAAGCAAAAAAACAAAAAAAAAAATTATATAAATTATATAAACAGAAAAATGGCAACACGTGTTGTGGCAACGGCAACGGTGCGCGCTGTCCAAGGACGCAAACTAATTCCCACACGGGCGGCCTTAACACTGGTAAGTGATGAAATAACTCAGATGACAAAAATGCATTTGTTGTTATTTACAATTTATAATTTTGATATTTTTACAGACGCCCGCTGCAGTGCAACGTATTAAATCACTGCTACAGGATAAACCCGATGTGGTAAGTCCATTAAATTATGAACATTCAATGTTCATATCATATTAATTAATGTATTTACAATTAAAGATTGGCCTCAAGGTTGGTGTACGTCAAAGGGGCTGCAATGGCCTATCCTATACACTGGATTATGCCAGCACCAAAGGTGACTACTCAATAATATATATATACTTTCCATTTAATACAATTAATATAATTGCAAAACAGATAAATTGGATGCTGAGGTATTGCAGGATGGCGTCAAAGTTTTGATTGATAAGAAGGCGCAACTTTCATTGCTTGGTAAGTGTTGCAAAATGTTATATAATTATCTATGCAATTGGTAGATAATTTTGCTTGAACAACAGATACCCTGTAAAAACATTTCCAATAAATTACATTTTTCATTATTTCTTCCAAACAGGCACCGAAATGGATTTCGTCGAATCAAAGCTATCCAGCGAATTTGTCTTCAACAATCCAAACATTAAGGGAACCTGTGGATGCGGCGAATCCTTTAGCATGTAAATGCCATCTAGAGTGACTGTACAAGGGACAACAAACTTGTACAATCGTTTCATACTCTACTCCGCACGCACCCGCCTCGCAAGAATCTAAATTATTTAAGTTTATGTAAAGATGTTTATGTTTTTTTTTGTTTGTTTTTTTTTTGCGATTAGCGCAATAATTACTCAAAATAGAAGAAAAAACAAAAAACTCGAAAACAAAAAAACGTTTAAAATTTTTACGTTTTCTCAGGTGCTAAAGCAACATGAAAAACTAAAAAACAAAAAATTTAAATTTAAGTTTTTATTAATATTTTGTCGTTACATTTTCGATGTACAACTTAGCAGCCAATAAATTATATATTATTTGACTCTGTTTTAAGGTTATCAGTTAAAATATATATATATATATATATATATGTATATGTAGCAATTAAATAGTTCAAATATATAAAGAAAAAACAATTTTTTAAAATGTTATTTTGCGCTCAAAGAAAAGAATTAATTAAACAATTGTTGACTTGTTAGTCGTGATATAATTTATTTTACTTTTTTTGTTTAATTTCTACAGGAGCATGCTGTTATGACCTGGAGCATGCTAGGAAAAAACTTTTAAAAAATCATTTTTTTATTATAATCATGTGATTTCTTGAAATTTATTTTAAATTCTGACTAAAGCTCTCATATAAATAGGAAAAAACAAAATATTTTTTTAAACTATAAAATAAACTTTAAAAAGTTAATCAAAGAACATAACCAAAAAAATGTGTTTTTTTTTAATATATATTTGAATATTTTTTATTTTAATTTATGAAGTGATATATATATACATACATATATATTTACAAACCAAACCTCAAGACAAAAAATAGGAAAAAGTCATGAGGATATCTTATTGCTGCGGGACGGTCTTTGCGAAGTCGAGAGACGCTTAAGACGCCTGAGTGGCCTTGCAAGAGCGCTGCGATGCCTAAGCAGCCTTTGGCTGTATCTGTTCGTGTGTCTACCGATCTGCTTCTCAATAGTATGCATATGGAGGTAGTCTCTGTGGAGTGTAGATTCGCGCAGATACCAAGGACAGTTGGTAATCTGCCTGAGCGCACGATTCTGCATAATCTGGATACGTTTGTATGATACCTCATATTTGAATCCCGTACAACCAGATGGGCATGATGCAATGCTCTTTTAGCTCGTAGCGACATAGTAATCCGTCTGTTGAGCCAGCCAGCGCAGTTGTTGCATTCTTTGACCACATCGTTTGGTTGCCGATTTCAGATGTGGCCCAAAAGTGAGTCTTTTATCAAGGATCCCCCAATAATCCTCAAATATTTGGCTTGCAAAGGCTGTCAGAGCAACTAAAAAGTGAATTTTCTTAGTACTTCAATAAAAGAAATTATTTTTTTTTTGATTCTTTTTATATTTTATTTCAGAAATTCTTAATTTTTGTTAAAAAAAAAAAAAACTAATTTTATTTTTATAATACAAAATTTTAGAAATTTATACTTATTATATCGTAATTTTTTAATATTAATATGAAATCTTTTAACTTTTTGCACTTAAAAAAAAAAGAAACAATTTAATACAAACTAATTTAAACTAAAAAAAAAAATAATTTTTTTTGAATTATTTGTACAATTTTTAGTTGTTGAAATTTGTATAATAATAATATATATAATAGCGCCATACACTAATTAAGGATCTAAATATATAAATAAATCATGGATCAGCATCATCATCATGATGATGGAGATGAAGATGGAGATGATAAATGAATATCGATTAGCGTTGTTGTTGCTGTTGGTACTGTTGCTGTTGCTGCTGCTGCTGCAGTCCATGAACACCAAATTCTTCGTAATCATCTCGCGTATAGATGAAATCATCGAAATTTGAGCTAGTGGCCAATTCACGTCCACCATACCATGCATAACGAACTGGATCCTCTGGACATATTAATGAAACTTCCAAATCATCGGGCACCAGTGAACGTAAATCACGTTTAAGTCTGGGCAAGAAGCCCGGAAATTGTGCACAACCACCAACGATAAGTATATTGAGTAGAAGTTCACGATGCGCCTCCCAGGGACAGGCACGCAATGCATCAACAACAGCCTCTGGTATGCCAACTTGTTGAATACCAATATCCGATGGATTAAAGAGCAATTCTGGAACCGTAAAACGTTCATTACACAATGGAATCATTTGTTGTTGCTCCTCATCGAGACGTGGTTGGCCCGGTAAACGTATATAACCACGTTTGACTGTCGTAAAATCGGGTAAAACATAATCAATAGCCACCTCACGATGTCTACGCTCATCACAATGTACACTCATTGCATCCTTGAAGTTCTCGGCAACATAACAAACATCCTCTTTGATTTGATTGACCACATGACTCTCGTCCATAACATTCAGATGACGATATGAAATAAGTTCCTTTAAATGATTTGTTAATGCTTTGCCACCGATATCGATGCGACGTATGCCATCGAGCACACGTCGTCCCAAGACAAATGGCACAATGTGTGTAAAGCTATAGCCAACATCGATAATAATACAATTGAGTGTTTGCATTGTTGCACCACGTTCCTCGCTATCGGCCACATAATTGAAGGCAGCCAAGTCGGCTGAGGTTGCCTTGTACATGCCAGAGATGCGATATTCTTCGAAAAGCATCTCAAGCATTGCCTCCTGTATGCTTTGGAAATTCATTTGTGGTTCGGTAATAACAATTTGACGATTCTCAAGTGTACAACC
Source organism: Dettopsomyia nigrovittata (assembly GCA_037040065.1). Classification (NCBI taxonomy): domain Eukaryota; kingdom Metazoa; phylum Arthropoda; class Insecta; order Diptera; family Drosophilidae; genus Dettopsomyia; species Dettopsomyia nigrovittata. The sequence continues at coordinate 31,850 of JBANCX010000097.1, forward strand.
GATGCCATCTTTACTAAATATATAATCCCAAACAGTTTTTTGTGTATCCCAATTGAAGAGATAGCCACGCTGAAAGGCTAATATATAGTAGAGGGCTGATGTATCTCGGCATTCATCGATTTGATTGCCAACAAATGCACGGCGACGTTCACTTTTTGCCTTCATTATGCAATTTGGTATCACTTTGGGCTCATCCTGGTTCGCCAGTCCAACTTTGGCTGTATACGCTCCATTGTCTAGCACTACAACGGCCATCACTTACTTTGCGTCCGTACGTCTGTTGTCGGGCCGGGCAATGTAAACAATGGACTACATGCGGCGCACAATTGAGCAATGTTAACGCAATTTCCGCGTTAACAGAGTTTGGCGCAAACAATAAATTTTTTGATTCTTTTTGTAGTGATCTAGTAGTTCGTTCATTTTTTTTTAACATAAGCCTGGTATGCACAATATAAAAACTTTAGAAGAAAAATATGGAGAAAATTTTACAAAATAGAAAATTTATAATTTGTAAAAATATATATTGAAAAAATATAAATTAATTTGTTAAATTGTTGCAAACTATATAAATACATTATAAATACATTATTTTGTTTATTTATAATTTGCATTTTATTGTATTATAAATAAAAAACAATTAAATTTTCAAAATTTAATACAAAAATACAATTTTTGAAAATATTCAATTTTTTTTTTTTGTTTAGTCTGCTTTAATAACAAATGAATAAAAAAATTCAATTTTGATTTTAAATTTATAACGTATATTTAACAGTCTGTTAAATGCAACATCAGACACTTAACAGCGCCCATTAACAGTTTCACACAGTTAACAGCGTGCAAACAGAGCCGAATACGCCGCTGTTAAGTGAATAACATACAAACAACAGCCGAGATAATGATTCCCGATTTTTTTTTTTTTTGTATTTTGTATTTAACATTACGCGGTGTGCGGCGGGCCAGAGACGGCGCTTGTTTGCGCTTGTTGAAAAAGAAAAAAAATAAAAGGCGAAAAAGAATTAAATTTATTTTTTTTTGTTGTTATTATTATTGTTGTTGTTTGCGGCGGTACAAAAATCAAAAAAACGCGAATATCGAAAGCAATGTATGTGCGTGTGTGTGTGAAGTGTTTTTTTTTCTAGTGGATTTATAATGTTTTTTTATTAACTTGTGAATTTGTTGTTAAAAAAAAAAATGCGCCAAATGCAAACGACGGCTTTACAACAGCAACAGCGACAACACAAACAAATTTCAAGTGCGTGCTGCACAGCAACAACAACAACAACAACAAGACGAAGCTAGTGCCAAATTTAGCCGGTAGAGAGAGCATTTGTTTGAAATTCTCTCTCGATTAAAACGAACCCAACAAAAAAAAAAGAAAAACAAGCGCAACAAGTCTCAAGGAGAACACAGAAAAAAAAGAAAATAAGAACAACCAACGACGAAGCAAAGGAGGCAGGCAAAGCAGCAAACATCAGCAGAGAGAGAACAAGCACAAGCAGCATGTGTACATGACAACAACAACAACAACAAACAACTGCGACAACAACAACAAAAGCATCCTCTTATTAATTAATTAATTTATTATTGTTTTGGGTTTTATCGAATTGTTTGTTTTTAAAAAGATGCGTAGACCGTCGTCATTGGGCCGCAATCATTATTTTTTGATTGGATTGCTGCTTGGTTTGGGTCTTAGCTTCTATATACCGCAGGATATATGGGAAATGGTTAAATTGGAGGAATGCCCACAGCAGGTGGCTGAAAATTTATTAATCGAACGTTTCGGTCAGGATTTTGAGCCACATTTGAATTTGATCAATAAGCCGCTGGCGGCTAAAAAACAGGTAAGCAATGCCACCAAACATTTTATTTGTTATCCAATTGCTCTCAAACTGTAGCGTGATCTACTATTTGCACGTGTTGGTTGGTCCAGGCACCAATCAGATCGAGGTAAAGGCTACTCAACAAAACAAAGAATCAATCGCAAAGCGAGACAGATAGAGAGAGAGAGGGAAATTCTCTCTGTGTGTGTGTGTTAATAATATCAAGCAATTTATTGACCTTCTTTGCTTATCGCAATTCGCTCTCGCACAACAGTGTTGACAACGTTTAAAGTAGAACGAACAGATAATAGCTAAAACAAATACATTTGCAAACCAAAAACAAATTGAATTATTTTAAATAAAGTATAAAATTTGTATAAAAAATTGAGAAAATTTAATTTGTTGTTTTTATTTAAAGAATTTTCTTAATTTGTAATCTGTCTTATTAAAATATTTAAAAATTGCATTTTCTTTTATACTTTAGATCAGCTTTAAATTTTAAAATTATTGCAAATTTACAAAGAATAAGGAAAATATTGAAAACTTCAAATTTTTTGAAACATTTTTGATGTTCTTTCCTTTTGATTTAAACTATACATATGTTAAGCAAACCAAAAATCTCAATTTAAGCTTTCATATTTATCAAGCATATATTCTAAAATATGGTCAATTGCATTTTTTTCTTTCTTCTGTATATTTCGAAAGTATATGTATGTGTTTATAAAAAAATTAATTTTACGACAGCTGATTTCAAAATATGTTTTTTCCCGCCCCCCTAGGTGTGGTTATTGTTATGTCACACATATTCTTTAAAGCTATTTTCTGTATTTAATATATGTATATAGACATAAACATACATATACCAACGATATAAGTAAAAAATAAATGTTTATATTTAAAGTTTTGTTTGCATTCTTGAAAACGTAGTTCGTATAAAATGGATATTAGTTTAAATAATGAATACTTAAGCGTAAACATGCATGTTTTTTGCAGGAAAATATATAAAATGTCAACAGTTGTCAATTTTTACTGTAAAAAGTAGCAAATTTTGAATAGAAAGGCGTATCGAAAAAAAGCTAGAATTTTGCATTATTTTGAAAATATTTATTAATACAGAAAAAACGAAATTTCAGTTAAAAACTTCAATCAATCAAAGCCATTTATAAGTCGTCAATTTCTACTGTGAAAAGTAGCATATTTTTAAAAGAAAGCCGTATCGAAAAAAAGCTAGAATTTTGCATTATTTTGAAAACATTTATTAATACAGAAAAAACGGAATTTCAGTTAAGAACTTCAATCAATCAAAGCCATTTATAAGTCGTCAATTTCTACTGTGAAAAGTAGCATATTTTGAAAAGAAAGGCGTATCGAAAAAAGCTAGATTTTCGCATTATTTTGAAAACATTTATTAATACTAGAAAAAACGCAATTTCAGTTAAAAACTTCAATCAATCAAAGCCATTTATAAGTCGTCAATTTCTACTGTGAAAAGTAGCAAATTTTGAAAAGAAAGGCGTATCGAAAAAAAGCTAGAATTTTGCATTATTTTGAAATACTAGAAAAAACGCAATTTCAGTTAAAAACTTCAATCAATCAAAGCCAATTATAAGTCGTCAATTTCTACTGTGAAAAGTAGCAAATTTTGAAAAGAAAGGCGTATCGAAAAAAAGCTAGATTTTCGCGTTATTTTGAAATACTAGAAAAAACGCAATTTCAGTTAAAAACTTCAATCAATCAAAGCCATTTATAATAATTTTTTCAATATAAAAAAAAGCTGATTTGGCAACACTGTTTTGCACTTTGCCTTTAAACACATTTCGGCTAAAGAACACACACACACATGCATACATACAAACCGCACCATACCACACATACACATGCAATTATTGTATGTACATATATGAATTGTGCGTCAGGGCAGACGTCACTTTTCATTATTTTTGGCTTTTCGACTTCAATTGCTTGTTATCAACGCCTACGTTCCTTTCCTTACGATGTTGTTGTTGCTGTTGCTGTTGTTGTTGTTGATATTTACCATATGCGCACAACGTGCAAGTTCAACCAAGCAACAAGTCCCAAAAACCACTTTACACACAGTTGTGCTCGCTCGCTCGCTTGGTTTAAATTTAGAAAGAAACAAAGAAGAAAAAAAAAACATTTCTCGACAATTAGCACCCGGCGCGCAGTAGCAGTAGCAGCAACAGCAGCAGCAGCATCACCAACAGTTTGACAAACACTGTAACAGCAGTTTGTTGGGCACTGTTAACGCGCGCTCTCTCAGAGTTTAACAGTTTTATGTAAAGTGCAATACCCTTTAACAGACCGTCGCAGTCGGCATTTGAACCATTATTAACAATGTGCGCAAATTTTTAGCAAAGCTTGCAAAAATATTCGATCAGCGCCAAAAAAAAATCAAAAAAAATCTTAAAAAAATATATATGTATGTATGTATGTATGTACATGCGAAAAACAGACAATCAACAAAAATTCCACTGGCGCGCGCATAAATTACATTTAAATAAATAAACGCATTTTCAATTATAAAACAGAGTCAAGTAAATAATGATAGCTGAGACATGCAACATGCCATACATACATACATATATACATAGTACATACATATATACATATTTATTTTTGTTGTTGAGAGCGCAAAATGATTTTTTATTGAATCAAATTCGGCTAAACACAATAACCAATGAATATCGATTAAAAAAATACACAAAAAATTTGAGAAGTATTTCAAATTAATTTCCCGTATATACATACATATGTATGTACACATTAGTACTCTGTAGATTCCTTCTGCATTACTTTGCTGGCTGTTTAGACCACAATCTGTTCTAACTTCGAATGGAAAGAAAGCATTTGCCAAATTGTCTTTGGAATTGATTGAAGATTTAAAAGATTTTTCAATAAAAAACAAAAAACAAAAATTGTATTTTTTTCGAGTTAAAAAATTCATAAATTAAAGTTTTTTGTTCGAAAATTGATTTCCTTTTTTTTTGTTCTAACCAGAAATTTCCCCCTTTTTTGTTCGAAAAATATTGGTCCCATTATTTTCTTTCCTTTTTCTCAAACCATAAATTTCCCATTGTTTCTGGTTGTTAATAATTTCTTTTTTGTTTTGAAAAATATTAGTTCCCATTATTTTATTTCCCTATTTTTTAAATTTCCTGAAATTTTCCCTTGTTTATTACCTTTTTTTTAGCTTTTGTACTTATAGGAAATTCATAAATTGAAAAGATTTGTATTTGTTCGAAAAATATTGGTCCCATTATTTTATTTCCTTTTTCTCAAACCATAAATTTCCCATTTTTTTCTGGTTATTAATAATTTCTTTTTTGTTCGAAAAATATTGGTTCCCAAAATTGATTTCCTTTTTTTCTAATCTGAAATTTCCCTTTGTTTATTTCCCCTTATTTTTTAGGATTTCTTATAGGAAATTTTCAATTTAGAAAAGATTTGTTTTCGTTTGAAAAATATTGATCCTAAAATTATATTTCCCTACTTTTTCAGTACCATGAATTTCCCAACTTTTTTTCGTTGTTGTTCCGCACTAGATCCCTTTATTTTCCTTCTAGCAGCGTATTAAAATGTCGCTACTGAATTTTGTTAATTTCTTTTCCTCTTTTTTTATTATTATTCTTTGTTTCTTTATTTTTTATGCGCCATTCGGCTTTCGTTCTGTTTGCCTTCCCCAAAAAAAAAAA